>JAMKCH010011172.1:0-28014 GCA_023653785.1 Ophioderma brevispina | reverse complement strand
TTCCATCTCTGTTGGCCCATAGTACCGACTATTGGGCGCCTCGTGCTGAGCGTTCGATGGGGAGTTTCCGTAACCTGACCCATCTGGCACACTTTTTTCTGACAAACTTATGAATTCGGAAACCCTTCACGGAATAAAGCACCGATTTATTCCGTTAAGGTTTCCGAATTCATGAGCGTGTCAGAAAAAAGTTTGTCAGATGGGTCAGGTTACGGAAACTCACCGTTCGATGTGTTGTTGAGTTTAGTGATTCATAACTAAACAATTTTCTGGTCAATAGGTCGAAATTTTAGTCATTTAGCAATAGCTTGTACTTAGGTGTGATATTGTTGTATTTCCTATGTGAGAGATTTAAAGGGGCATTTCGTGATCCACAGCCTCGTACCCCCGACTTACCTAAAAAAAGTTGAGATTTTTCATATCATCTGAACCGTTAACATTAGTAATCCATGCGTGCCAAATCTTACGTGCAAATTCGGTCGTGTCTGTGAGAAATTCACAATTTTGTATTTACTGTCCGTAAACGGACATAAATTATAGCACAGTGGCCTATGGGACCGTGGGAAACGAGCATTTGCTCATAACACAAAACCGCAAAGTCGGGATCAGCTAAAAAATTGTGAATAAGCTTTTCTCAAGGATAGCTAGTGAACAATGAGTAAAACAGAAGGTGCTGGAATCACGAAGTGCACCTTTAAATGTGAAAGAATCATTAAAGTTGACAAATTTTCCTTGAACTCCTATGTAGTGTGTATAAGTGAGTTCGTGGTGTTTAACCTCAATACTCATATTTATTCAGTGCATCGAAAATGGTGCTTACGATCAAGGGGGTGAAGCCCATTCAAAACCGTGCTGGGCGCTGACATTTTGAATATTGCACGGAATAATTATTAGTTTGGGTGCTTGTATACACACATAATGTCAATTCGATACAATCCGGCAAAATATCAGTTGTTGGATGTTGGGTGCTATTGGGTGGTTAAATTTTGTCCTACCCATGGCCACACAACGAATGAAATGACACGTCAGTCGTCTTGATTTAAATAAACCACCTCAATGAATACATCTTTTCACCTAAGCACGCATTGCATTATGGGGAAAAAAGAGTATCTGAGCACAATGATCCAGGTGCACTATTATTACACCTGGCGACCTCTAACACATCAATTTGTATCACTACCGATTAGTGTATACGCAAAGCGGCACCCACAGTATGTGGAAGAAGCGGAGGCAGCCATTGCTTTCTATTGTTGATACTCTATGTTTTCTTTGTGGTCGGCAAAACATGCGAGACGATGAATTTCTAAAGATGACGTAACCAAAGAGGTTCTATATAGATAGAGAGGCAAAACGTTACGTAATCTTTCGTAATGCTTCAGAAAAAAAGAAGCAGACCATTGATAAAGAAAAAAGATTAATTGTTGAAATACAAAAATTGGAAAACACTTTAGAAGGGAGTTTGAATACGGATAATTTATTTTTCGAACAAATTGAAGCAAAAAAGGAAGAATTAGAAAGTATTAGGAAAGAGAAAATGGTTGGAGTTTTGACAAGAGCAAGATCAGAGTGGATAGAAGGAGAGAAACCAACAAAATACTTTTTAAACTTAGAAAAACAAAACCATGTGTCCAAAATGATAACCAGTTTAAATGACTCCAAAGGTGAAGAATGTAAAGATGAAAAGGGTATTGAGAGAGTCGTCCTAGATTTTTATAAAAATTTGTACACTAATAAAGATAATGATTTGGAAAATGTAGAATTGCCTAACATTATTAAAGGAAGGGGTATCAAACAGTTGTCCGATTCTCAATCTGATCAATTAGAAGGATACGTAACATACCCGGAAGCTTTAAATGCGCTTAAAAATGAAAGGAAACAAGTCTCCAGGTCCCGATGGTTTCACGACAGAATTTTTAAAATTCTTTTGGAAAGATATTGGCTTTTTTTGGGGTTAGATCGATAAACTATGCTTTTGATCATGAAGACCTATCGGTGACACAAAACAGGGATGCATTGTGTTAATACCTAAAGGTAATAAGCCTCGTGCATAAAAAACTGGAGACCTATTACCCTGCTAAATATCTCTTATAAAATTGCTTCCATTTGCATTGCTGAAAGAATTAAAAAAAATTACCAGGACTTATAAGCCATGAACAAAAAGGTTTTCTTTCAGGTCGTTTTATAGGTGAAGCTATACGGGATATATATGATACTATGTTTTATACAAAAATGAAAAAATTCCAGGACTACTTCTCCTAATTGATTTTGAAAAAGCGTTTGATACTGTTTCTTTCTCATTTTTGAATAAGGTTTTAAAATTATATCGCCTCGGCCCAAATATTATCAACTGGGTAAATACCTTTTATAAGAATATCTCATCATATGTATTAGTTATAGTCCTGCAGCAAGAGCCCAGAAAAACCCTTATTTTTCGAGTAACCGGTGACCTAATTGAAACAAAGTGCATCATATATCAAATGAAGCTTTAAATCTCAGGATCCGAAACTGCTGATGCAAAAATAAACGTGTACAAGTTGAGGTATGAGGGGGGGGGGGGGAGGACCCACAATGAAAATCAAATGAAATTGGACCACTGGTATGCATCTACTATATAATACAACTGCCAATGCTTCGTGATAAGCATGTGTTTGGGATATGCACTTCAGATTATGAGTTAGCACATTTATAGGTTCATAACATATTTCTAAAGGAATCTAGCACAAACGAACTTCTTCAACAACCAGTGTTAGATCATACTAAAAAGCGCGTACTGTTAATATAATTAACCTTGGTGGGTCATTTGTATAGCTTAATACCAAAGCACAGAAATCAACGATTCGCCACTGGGCCAAATCTCAAATTACATTTATTCTATAATAATTTTCTAGACACGTAGTACAATTTGTGCTGCAATAGATCGAAGTCCATATTAGCGAAAATGTTAGTGGTTAGTACTGACATCGTATTTATGCTGTGACAGTGGGAATATGCACAAGGTAACATTTACACTTCACAAAATATTACATCCATGACATGTTCCATTATACAGTTTGTCGACGCATAACCCCCGCCGCCGCGCGCAAGTGGCTGTAGCCTGCTAAAACTAACACGGTGATCCGTATGCTCATTCAGTCCCGGTAAGGGTATTTAGCCGCTGACTTGGATTTCAGTTTGTAGACTATGGACCCATCTTTTTTCACATCATGCGGGGACAATGAATATTAATTAAAGAACAATATGTAGATGTTGAATCTTAAAAAGGAATTTTATTATGGGATAACAGCCAATTTTGAAAAAATAAGATTTGATGACGTCCGGGCATTGATTGGTTATTATTTTGCTTCGGGGGACCCCTTCAGGTAAAAATAACGTACGTTAGCCTACATTGAAAAAGCACCGATGATCGTCATCGTACGTCGGTTTTTGATCAGTAGGGAAAAGGTAAAATTTTGACTGTTTAGACATAATACACGGGGTCTTTTGCGAAAAAATAATAGCACTTGGGCAGAGAGGGTCATGAACAGACATGATTTAACATAGTCGGATTTATAAATATCGGTCGCCCCCGAAGAGCAAACGTTATCTGATACCTGACACGTGACCTGGTACCTGACACGTGACACCAAACTATTACATCTCGTTACCGTTTAAACTACAATACGGCAAAGCAGCAAGAATTCTGTATCTCTGTTGTCTCAGCGTAATCGATCAAGATTTGAGACTATCACGTGGTTCTGTACAGGGAGGGTAGGACACCGAATCTGCCGATTTGGGCATGGGATTTCCAAACGGGTAATTTGTGGAACTGCTCCATCATGTACTATGGCAGTCTCGTCCCAGTGACATTAAAAAATCATCTCTTAAGTCTTTGTTCAAAAGTCTTAGTAATCTCCATGATAAATAAGAAAAAAATATGGAAGTTCACATCAATAATGCTTCTGTTAAATACCTGTGCCATAACTCAAAACTCCAGAAACACTTGTTTTTCCCCCCTGCAAAGTAATCTCTATAAAACATCTCCCCTTGAAATACCGCCATGACTACAGAGCTATGCGCTCTTTAGCCATTCGCACCGATACACTCTAATCACAAAACAGCCCTATTATAATTATTATACACCCAAACATTGCAAACTCCTGGGTACGATATTGTTGTTCATCCACTTCACAGGATATCGGAACATCTTGCACAGAGCATTGTATTTTCCGGGTTTCCACTGAAGTACATGCAGGACCCCGAAGCAGTAATTGGTTGGCATAGATCACACCACATGTATTATGCATGGTGTGAGGTCTTAATTAACACGATCGTGCCTCGATTTGTGGGTGGTTTCAGAATTCTTTGACGTGTGTATCGCAAGGGAGTAGCGGTTCCCGGCGGCAAACCTAGACTCCTTTAAATATTGTTGAGTGTCCGGTAAAAAGTTTCTCGTGTCTAGATCACCAGGGGGGGGGGGGGAGAGATCACCAAATTAGATAAATACCGTCTATCCATGGTGGTGTGGCTACATCCTCTGACTTATCTTTCCCAGGATTAAGAATGCTCAACTAAAGTGATCTCAGATATTCCATTCATTTTCATTTATAACCTCGCACCAAATTTAAGCTAAAACAATGATACATTACTGGGGGTGGGGGTGAATAGGAATCAAGTGGGGATTATTGGAGTGAAACGTTATACTTCAGTGTGTAAATTTTTGGTAGATTAAAATAACTCATCATATCAATGTAGATTAATTTTGATAATATTTTTCTCTCATATTTTTTAACTTACGGGCAGTAGCGTAAAAGGCGGGGGGAGGTGGGGGGGGGGGGGGCAATGTTGCCGCCCCAGAAATTTATTTGACCGGGAAAGAGCTTGCTCAAAAAGAAAGAAATCTGCCTCAAAATCGGGAAATTGCCCCTTCTGACAAGTAAACGCTGTTTAATACGCCCCTACTTGTGCACGGGGGTTGTTTTTTTTCTGCCAGTTTTTCACTTGTGAAAAAAGATTTTGGAAAAAACCAGAATGTACAAAATGGTAATGTTTGTGTTATATATGCAAAATGGTCCTTCTATAGCAGATATAAACATCAATTTTTTTTACAAAGTTTATGCTGTGGAAGCATGGTCGTGAAACATCTTGTTCCATTTTGAGCTATTTTGAAGCATTTCAAGAGCAATGATTTGCCCCTATTTTCAAGGTAATAACCCAGAACTCGTTAATACTGAACTTTTGGCCTTGTCTTATGATCCTTCAAAGCCTCCTTGGGGACCCCTTAGATACCAATGTGAGTGAAAACACCTTAGGCACTTAATTGTTAATTGCTTTGTCCTTTTAGCCTAAAATACCAGAACAAGACAATAACAGAACAAAACAAAAAGCAAAAAACCTCCACCAAAGCATGTATAAGGATGGGTAGCAAATCTTTCATTTTTGGTATATTTTCGGGGTAGTGGTTCAAACACCTGGCCGTAGTGGTTCAAACACCTGGCCGCACATCCCTACCCAAACCAACAGTGAGAATCCCTCCCCTCAGATTTTCAGATCATTTTCAATTAATTATGAAGGGTTCGTATTATATGTACCAATCAAAAGGAATTGTTCATTCCTGGTTTATATTCCTCTTTCTATGATAAACTTTAACTCTCGTCTTAACAAGGGGGTGGTTACCACCCCCATCCCCGTGAACTTTCCTCCAGCGCGTTACAATGCCAAAAGCTTTTGTAAGAAAATTCTGGGTACATCCTTTCCGGTCATTTAAGTGAAATAAATGTGAAGGTACAATCCGGAGTTAGGGTATGTCATCAAAGTCGACAGGGGAAGAGGGGTGGTTGCCATCCAAGAATATTTAATGGTACATTTTAAAAAATATTCTGCACAGTATGGCTCTAAATGCAAATGCAAATAGTGCGCCCGCAGGCGGAGTGCCCATCTCTCTGTCATTGGCGTTTGGGGCAGACTCCCTGCTAGTCCTCCCGCACAGCGAGTCTGTTTTTGCATTCCCAGCATATGCCGGTACCCATTTATACTCTTGGGTGAAGAGAGGCAAGCGAGGTAAAGTGCTTTGCCCAAGTGCACAACACATTGGCAAAAGCGGGGCTCGAACCCAAGACATTTATGCTTTTGAGGCGAGCGCTTAGCCACTGCACCACATGTGCCCTCTGAAACTCTGTTTTTTGTAGTCAATTGCCAGTATATAGAGCTGAAAAAAACATGAAAATTGGATATTCCTACCTTTTTAGCGCAAAATTGGATTTCCGCCTATTTTCTGTGGAAAATGCCAATTTTGCTGATTCGTGGGCTTTATGACGTCATTTTACGCCATACTAGGTATGTTGGTACTTATTTTGGTAGCAAAGGAAAGTGGAAAGAGGACTATACCTAAAATCATAAGCATCGGATTCTTCATAACGAATTCCCGCTGGGGTAGTAACTGGTAACTCCCCTCCATAAACCGTATAAAAGGCTTGGTAAGACGAGGGTATAAGTTTAACTCAAACATAAACCATAGAAACAAAAGAGGATTGTGCTGTAGGTGTATAAATTTACTCAACTAATAATTTCTCAGCTATAAAAGTGTTACACCACAGGCCTATTTTACCATTTTTCAGCTAAGAGAGATGCGCCTCAGGCCTATAAATTGACTAAACTAACCCTTTCTTTGCTAAAAGGATTGTGCCACATGTCTATAGATTTACTGAACTAATCATGTCTATCTAGAAGAATTCTGCTGTAGGCCTGAACTAATCATTTATGAGGTAAGAGGATTTACTGTAGGCCATATATTTACTGAACTCATCATTTCTTAGCCGAGAGGTTGGACCAAGGCTATAAATTTACTGAAATTAATTAATGCTTAGCTAAAAGGATGTGCCACAGGACTATACATTTACTGAACTTATCTCTTAGGTAAGAGGATTGCGCTGTAGGCATGTATTACTGAATAGAATATTGTTTTTAAGAGGGCATCCCTGTCACCTCCTGTAATAGGAGTTGGAGAAAGTCCAGTTCTCTAACACTAACCTAACCACTTACCAGTGGCGCAACAGACATTTGCAAATGGGGGCGGGGCAGAAGAGGTACCAAAAGCAAATTGTGGAGGGGGCGGAATTGTGTCCTACTCCATAGACACAGTCCAAATGGTCACTTCATTTGGGGGGGAGGGGCTGGGCGGGTGGTAAGTGTTATGAGTAGAGCCCAGCCCCCCCCCCCACCCCACCAGTGGTAAACCATTGGCCCTTTACATAAAAAATTACATTAAATAACCGGTTTTTTTTTGTGACGCCAGTCGCTTGAAACGAATGTCCGATAGAGAATAGTAATATCAGGTATTTCCCCTCCCACATCCATCAACACATACACACACATACCACACACCCACACACAATTTTTCGAACCCCCCACACACACGAGCACACAACACACATACACATACACACACCCACACACAGCACACACAAATCACAAAGCTCCTTTCATGATAATTCCTGATACTATGTGCAAGGGATGTGTTTCTGACATCCAATCGCAAAACAGCATCGGTGTGGGGGTAAGATTGGGGGTGAGGCGGGGAAAGGAAAGGCTATTTTCAACTTTATAGAAGCTTTCGGTGTCAAAATTGTGGTAAAAATATATTAGTGGGACAACTCACATATTTGTGGTCAAATTTATCAACCCGGGGCATGTTATTCAAAATTTTCATACTGAAAATAGGGGATAAACTTTGACCCCCCATAACTTAATTTGCTACAAGTTTTTAATTTTTGCATCATGCAGTTCCGGATTCCTGAGACCATAGCTACAATTTGATATATGACAACACTTTGTTCACATTAGGTCACCACCATCGAAAAAATGGGCCCTTATGCCAGCACTATAAGGGAAAGCCGTCAGCCTTTATTTTCAATAGAACGTGGCGTAAGTGAGGGAGATCATCTGTCTCCTACATATTTCTCTGTGTGTCAGTTTTTACAATTTTAATTAAATCAGAGGAAAATATAAAAGTATAAAATAGAAAACTTTGAATACAAATTAGTACAAATATGCCGATGATACGACATTGATTTTGATGGTTCAAATCTGTCTTTTAAAAACCTTTCCTGTAGATGTATAGACAACTTGCAAGAATTTCGCTTTAAAAACGAATTTAGATAAAACGGTACAGTTTGGATTGGAAGTAAGAAAATTGTAGAGGACAAGTTAGGGACAGTGAATTGGTCTTGTCAAAACAATTCCAATTACTTGGAATTACCTTTGCGGTAAATCTTAATGAAATGCCAGAATTAATTACCAAAAAGCTCTAGATGTAGTAAAAAACAATGAATTTTTGGTCAAAACGACACCTTGCGTTCTTGGTAAAACTGTAGTTGTAAAATCAATTCTGCTACCCAATTTAATCATTTGTTTTATCACTCCCAAATCTCAGTGATGAATTTATCTCAAGTACTAATAAGCTTTTTTTTTTTTTTCAAATTTGTATGGAATAATAAACAAGAGCGAATTGCACGGAATATACTTACTCAGGAATATGAAAATGGAGGAATCAAAATGGTAGATTTTGGCTCTCATGTGAGTTCTCTAAAAATAAGTTGGATAAGAAGACTATGGCACAATTGGAATTCTACTTTATTATATGAATTTGTTCCAAACGATTTTAAATACTGTTTAGATAACGGATGTTCATTTTACCCATTTGATACTCAAAATGTACAAAACGAGTTTTGGAAAGATGTTTGAAGATATGGATAAAATATACTCAAAGGCATTCATCTGTAACTCAAAAAGATTTTTTCAGTCAGTGTATATGGAACAATATATTGATTAAAGTCGGTAATAATCCTATACATTACAGACACTGGGAAAGAAATGGGGTAAAATTTATCAATGATTTAATAACAGAAAACGGTACTTTTATTACGTATGAAGAATTCTGTGAAAAGTACAATATTACAACGAATTTCTTAGAATTTTATGGTTTAATGAGATCTATAAAACTGGAGTGGAAAAGGTTGTTTGATCAGTCAAATATTTTGTTGTAATAACAAGGCCTAATATACCATTTCAATCGTTCAAACAAATTGTAGAAAAATGGGTGTAACAAAAGTTCTATGAAGTCATGATTACTGAATTAAGAATTGAATATCTTTGTAAGAGGGAACCCGAATTTAATACTCATTGATGTAACACTTGGAAAATATTTAAGTTTTCCTTTCAAATTGCACAAGATGTAGATTGGAAGGTGGTTACAATATCGTGTGTGCACCGTATCTTGGCCACGAATGATTTGGTTGAGAAGAGGTGAATATTATCAACTTTATTCTTTGTACCTTTTGTGAAAACGAAGTTCAAACGTTAACTCATTTATTGTTTCATGCCATCAGTTTAAAGATATTTGGAAATATATAGAAACAAAACTAGAAATCATTTCTGGGTAAATTTTGTAGTTAACGAACAACAATTTTAGCGGGAGGATACGGGGGGTTGGTGTAAATCGACTCGCCCCGAACCAACGCCAATGCTTGTTTGTGGTAGGTGGCACTGGTTAGCTTTTGGCGCATCCAAAAACCCCCAGTGTAATTTTAGGAGACAGACCTTCAACTCTGTATTTGGACTGGCTCGGATGCACAAAAGAAGAATGGTGGGTAGACAACTTTTTCAACGTAGCTCTGTCGCTCAATACTGATTTATTCATCTAATTTACATTGGTTATGACAATAATTATACTGTAAGGTCCCAACTATTTCATTTAGCATCTAATACTGGACCAATCTTATTCTGTACGAGCACAGATCGACAGGACTCCTACCACCTTTATCAATCTGTGTCGACAGTTTGTCGACCCCTATGGTTACCCCATGTTAGCCCCCCTACCGGTCTAGTTAAACCTATGTCGAAGCTTGTCGACTTCTACGTTAAACCTATCGACAACCTCTATCAAACTGTTGTCGCAGTTTTGTCCGAACGGAAAATTTGATGTCGACAGACAATTTTTTGCATTGTCCGACAGACTAATTTTTGCTCACGCACTACTCCCGTGCGCATACCTCGTGCTCGACCGCCCAAATTTTCTCACTTCTTTGTGTAAAGATACAATTCTCTCCCTTGGGCGCAATTTATATAATCACATGGTTCTCTCCTTTGGGCACCACTTGGGTACACTCGTATAATTCTCTCCCTTGAGCACAAACTTTGAGTATACCTCGTAAGCCTCCCCTAGGGCAAAACATACAGTTTCTCCCTTAGGCGCAATCTTACAATTTTCTTCACGACTTTCACCCTGGATATGTTATTGTCCTTGGGCACAAAGGCTTGGACACAATTTCGTATACACTCGGAAGTCTCTCCCCTTCGGTGCAATGGCGACAAAAAGGAAGAAAAATGGGAAAATTGTGGGTCAGTATAATAGAACTTGAGCTAACCCAATACACATATATATAACATATAAGACAAAAGAAACATGTATACTTTATCGGCCTCTTTCCGTACTAAAAACGTCACGCTGTAGAAAATCTACTATTTCACTGTCCTCAATCAAAAGAATCTATCTTATCACTCTTTCCAATACTCTCACAACTGTTTTTCCCACAAAACTCATTACACTCTCCTCATCTTATTTCGATTTCATTTCCCTACAGCCTTATTCCCTGTATTTCCTCCTCAGCTTACTCGCTGAATTTCCGCCTCAGCTATACTCGCTGAATTTCCTCCTCAGCTATAATCGCTGAATTTCTTACTCCTCTTCCCACTCATCATTCTTGAACTCATTCCTTCCCCCTCATCCCCATTCAATTTCCCTCATTCCCCTTTTAAAGAACCTCCCCCCTTACTCGTTCAAATACACCTTCCTATAACTTTTATTAAATCTGAATAATACTCCGCAATTGGATAGCTGGTGTGCAGGACCGACCATACGAGTACACGATCAGTCCTTCCTCTTTCACCTAACAACACTTCACTGCCCAATTCCGATCCATAGAAGTCATGGGATATATATAACTCACGTGCACTGTACCAACTCGTGAATCATGGACATCTACCTAACCCTACTCTACAACCCAGCACCATCAGGCGGATGTCATATACGTCTATTACATAATACCTGAAAATTAAATAGCCTATCACCCATGGACTTACACCTTATTTTACTCTCTCTGACATAAATGACACTCCCTCACTAAGAATTAGCAAGAAAAATTCAATGCAAAATTTGTCAGAATGTTGCATACTCTACCATTAATCACAACATTATCAGAAAGGATACATAAGTTTACTTCATTACTGCACGCAATATCACGCAACTAATCCGCAAGCCACATCACCGACTCACGGTACAACTAACATGGCTAGACAAAAGGTAATTCACACAACCAACCACGGCTCAAAAAGGGTGAACTTCTAAATTCAGAATACAATTATCACAATGTGTGCAATTTAGTAGCTCGTCAATACTCACGGCAATTAACATAGGCATACACTAATACTGGCAGGTGGGGTCGCACCCAATCACGCACATACACAATCGCAATATAAATGCGTACTCCAAAAAAGTGGCACAGCATGTGAGAGAATGTCATCAGCCTAAAATATACAAAGTGTTATAATTATTTTTATTCTCATTAACTTTATTGGTTGACCATGGACATCATTATAAGCTAGGCCTACAGCCATACAAACCAACAGACTAGGGAAATGTTGACCATACATTGTAATACATCACCATAACAATGTAATGTCTAACACCACCAAGACTAGGGGAGTAACATGATCATGCCACTAGTCACGTACTGACAGCAAAATCCACACCTCAATAATTATTATCATGTCTATAACTAAATGACATTGTAACACTTCCAGAAAACATCCTAAAAGGTTACAAAACACTATGTAAACACAATGCACTTCCTGATTGTTCACATTTGAAAAACAACAACCGCGCGCACCATCTCATAAGCCACGTGGTCATGCTCAAGCCAGTGTCGCTACTTTACTCTTATCTCTCACACCCATGTCGTGAGTTCCGTAATCTACTTTGATTTAAGTTTAATCATAAGATTAGTCATTTTAAAAGTTATTGAAGCCCCACATCAACAATTTATGAACACTCCCTAATTTTGCAACAGGGCAGTAGTCCAGACATGAACAGCACACTGTCACTATTGTAAATAATTCCAAGATGATTCAAAATCTGACTTTTTGAATGGACATGGACTACCATAAACATGATGAACACTCGCAATCTGAAAAGCAATGAACATCTTCATAATTTTAACATGACTAAAAATGTCCCACGGCCTATACTCTGGCTAGTAAACTCACGGCATCCAGGAAATTGGTGACTAATTTTCTATCAAGTATTTTTTTCTTGATCATCCTCCTAAACAGATGTATAACATTTGGGTGTCTCATGCATAATATTACCTGTATTACCATATATAAATAAAACAATTGTGTTTTCCAAATCACCAGTATGCCACGCCTGTTCCTTTAAGTGGATCAAGACTGGGCGGAGTCCACGGAAACGACACATGTTAACCTCTTCACCTCCATAAGTTGCATAATCTATAGATAGCCACTTATCATTGCCTGATCTAAAATAAGACCTATGTCTGGACGGACCCACTTTTCCGTGAATGGCAGCCACAACCTCCATGTTATGAGGCAAAGCTTTTTAAAATATTAACATCACACGAGTCGTATCAACTCTACACATCACAGGCCTAAGAATATTGGGTAGGCCTGACACAAAAATACTCACTGGTCCCTGAATGAAAAAAATTATAAAGACATGTACATGTATAATAAAAACTGTATCCAAAATACTTGTGGACCATTACTACTGTTTGGCATTATTTCCTTTTGGCAATGAGTTAATACAAAAGAATACAAAGTAGCTGCTTGATTTTTGGAATATAATCACCAATTAATCAAGAATATCTAATATTTACATGGAGAGAGAGAGCATGTTCCAATCACAATATTTGTATCAAAATACAAACCAGTGTGTCAGCTGCATGTCCATAAAATATCTACCACTGATTTCACATATACCTAAGTCATGTAGTACTCCTTTAATTTATAAAGCAACTTTACAAAATTTATATACACAGTCACTCCGACACAATGTCCCTACTCTATCTGGTGGGTGAGAAAAATAAATAAATAAATCCTACATCCCTAATGTTGTTCTCAGGCCACCACCGCCAAAACAATAAAGTGAAGTACTGAGGAATGCGAAATAATGGGACCAGGCCCTAAACTAGTGTGTCGGGATGCTAGTAGAAATGAGTTCGGTGGACACCAAAGTACTCCGTATCCATCACCATCAAAAAATAACTAGAATTTCGAGGTTCTCGTTTCGCGGTTTTGCGGCGGGGGTACCAATGTTAGGGTGGTTTGGTTTCCGTGCGGAACCTTATCAACGTTCCTAATGGCCAATCCCCAACTACCCATCCCAACTATACCCATGTCTTTTACTTTGGTATTACAATTGATTCTGTAATGCTCTATATGATGTTGGCAGAGCAAGTGACAGCATTTAAATGGCAATACCTCAGTTGTATACCTGCAACCTATACCAAGCCTTCTCAACCTCCCAGATTGCCATTTCCCAACTACCCCCGGGGTTTTCTCTTTCCAACAACGCCACGCCAGGGCTCCGCATTATGCCATAGTGTAAACTTGCCAATCATCCCCTTCCCCAACACAACCCTTCCCCACCGAATTCAGTTTTCTCATTTTCACCAAATTTGAAATAAACTATTAAAAAAACCCATTTTTATGATTTTTTAGAAAATTGTGTATTTTGTTTCTTTCTTTTCCACTTTTTTCCTATATTTTATTATATTTGTTAATCTTATTTTATTTTGAGTCACTTTGTCAATTTTTGTCTATTTTTTTTATTTTTATAATTTTAAAAAACTTTTGCTTCGTATTTTCTTTTTTTAAAATGTATTTGTCTTTTTTTTTTATTTTTAATTTCGGGTGTTAATGTCCAATTTTGTTTCACACCAACTTCAAATGTCTTTTTTTTAATTACTTTAATTATAGAAACAGTCATAACCCTATGAAGCACAGAGGAGTTTTTCGTTAGAATTTGGTAAAATAAGTTTAATTTGTTGCAGTGTTTTGCCTTTGATTCATTAACTGGTTCATAATAAGCATGATATGCTACCTACACCATTTTAGTTTTGGCAACATTTTTGTAGTTTTTATTTTTTTTGTAATTATTATTACTTTTATGAACGGGGTGCCCTCGTCTGGCCTTTTGGTCCCCTCCGTTATATAACTGTCTTATTTTTTTCTCACTTCCTTTGTATTGTCTCTCATTATAAGACGATTGATAAGGAATAAGAAGAAGTTTTATCATTTATCTTTATTTTTTATATTTTAAAGATTTTTATTTTATTAGTCATTTTTTTATTTAGTAAATTGTTCATTTGTTTTCATTAGTTGTTTTTTTTATTATTTTTTTTACATTTTGTTTCATTATTTTGTTATTAATTTTTGTTTGTATTTAATTTTGCTTAATATATTATTTATGTATTTTTTAATTAATTTTCAATTTAATATTGTTTATTCTTTTAGTTGCTTATTTGTTTATTTGTTCTTTTCGTTTTTATTGTCTTTTTAGGTTTTCTTTTTTTCACTCATTGTTCATTGTTATTCTTTTGAATTTTTAAAAAAAAAATTTTATTATTTTAAATTTATTTTTTTTTTGGTTTTCCATTGGGTATTTGTTTTATTATTACTTGTTTTTATTTGGGCCTACTTTTCCCACTTCGTGATTCACGTTTAGCTGTGTAGGTTTTTAAAAAAAGAAGAAAAAAAGGGAAAAAGAAAAAAAAGGAGAAAAAGCAAATAAAGGCACATCTTTCCTGATAACAAACAGCTCAAACAAGAGCTAAACTAAACAAACATCAATAAAACAATATGAAATCAAACTTCTTTTAACCGATTTCGAACCCTGACCAACCGGGGGAAAAATTCATGTGGCAGATAACCTTAAACCAATGCGCCACTAAGGATCTTGAAATTTGCAAGTGTGACTTCTCATTTTGGTCCACAAGTGGATGGAAGACAGATCGAAGTCACAATTGACAACACACTAACAGCCATAGACGGTAATATTTTACCGATATTAAAAGCAGCCAAATACTCAACCTACATCATTAACTTTTTTCCCTATAGCCTATAAAAGAATAAACATTACAATCTCTAATTGATCATTTCCCCATCAGTGAAAATCTTACAGGCCCTTATTCCTCAAAAAGCTTACACATCACCATGTTACTAAGTTTCACCCCTATTTACGAACATTGACTATTCCGCATGGCGAGTTCCGGACGACGAAAACCAAACAACTTGCCTCACAATTCGTCCAAAATTCACTTTTCCCTTTAAAAAACAAACAAGCCTTTCGGCCCTGGAGAAGACTTCACCACAAACAGATCCAATTTATAGCTCCAAAACCGCTTCCCTCTATCCAAAACCGTTACAGAAGTTCCAATTTCCACTCACAATGCGAGGCAGTACCTACCCCCAACCAATACCGTTGCACACTTACTGTCTTCAGCCGACCACATTTTTGAACCCTCAAAAGTAGACCAATTTTACTATATAACAAACTAACGTCTGCTAACAAAGTCGGGCCACACATATTCCCTAACCTGAAAAAGTTGAGTGCCCACCCTCACCCCCTCACTCCATATTCCACGTTCTCTATATATTCTTTCATTTTATAATTCCTTAACACCGGTCCTTCATTTCCAACTCTGCACTGAACTGGTCTTCCAATACCTAAAAAATAAACATATTGCACATGTCATGTTTAAGATATCAATTGGGCTGATTTTTTCTCATTACACCATTTTTTGGATTAAACTAAAATCTGTCCAACCAAATTAAACTAATTAATTTTGATCTAGTAGTTTACAAAAAGTAAACGTTGTCAATTAGGACAATACACATCGGGCCTATAGCAGAGAAAGCCCCTTGAGTGCTTAGTGGCAAGGCCAATTAAGGATCATATGCATGTATCTGGCACATATCCTTCAAACAATGCCACATATCCCAACAACACATTATGTTAGATGAGGTTGTGAACGTCCCCTCGGTAACGAATTCTGCTATACCAACGTTTCAGGATAATTTGGCACAATGTATTGTGGGATATTTTGATTTGATTAACATACCATTAAACAGATTAAAAGGCCACAATATGAGATTTAGATCATTTGAATGATCACCATATCCCATAATACATAATGAGGTATATGACTGCATATATAGATCGCGATGTATACCCTATTTACAGCATTATTTAAGATCTTGGACACATTGTATTGTGTGATATTGGATTGATACTGTGATTCTTATGTACATTCTTCAGTCCACAATGCCAGTCCAAAACCATTTCGCAAAAAATGTAACATTCGGGTCAGATACAAACAACAACAACTTTAGCCTTCTTTAGTAAAATATCTAATGTTCTCTGTTAAAATTCATCGTCATATGCCTGCAGATTTCCATATTTTTATTACATTTTTATAATTCACCCCTCTCTCCTAGCAATACTCATTACTACATTTCCTCAATATGATACTCCCCATTTTGGAACATGGAATATTCCCCTTTGGCAAGTCCTGTAGCTGACTTCATTTCTTTAAATACTGCCTCAATTCATCCAAAAATCCCCTTTTTCCTCCCCAAACACAACACAATCCTTTCGGCCCTGGAAGAGACTTCAACACATAACATATCCCATTTATACTCCAAACACGTGCCCTCTATCCCAACCCGTTGACAGAAGTCCAATTTTTCTCACAATGCAAAAGGCATCCCCTACCCCCAATCTGCACACTTACTGTCTTCTGGCGGCACATTTTTGATTTTCAAAGTAGACCATTTCCATATACAGACTAACGTCTGTACTTAAAAATCATTTTACACTTTACACGCCGCGGTGAGCACGAATTCATAACGCCCGTACATATATGCAATACTACATCCCCGTAAGTGTATGTGATGAATTCATCACCCGCCGCGAGTCCCAACACGTTCAGGCTAAGGAAAAAGCCTGCAAACACACAGCCAAACTCGCAACTCTCACACAATGCCCTAGTGCCAAGTTCCCTACGCATAGCGAAACAGCACGCGCAGCTCCGCTGCTCAACATACAGTGGTAACGAGGCTATTTTCATCACGACACAAATGGTGGCATCTCAAACAATGAAAAGAAAACAAGATGACTGAAAGGCGTCCACGCAGCCAATTTGAATCGCTGAATAACTCGGCCGCAAAATCACGCCAGCATTCAGCGACTTACTACAATATGCCGCGAGAAGGTCAGGATCATAATTAGCAGCATGCCCCCTATCATATAAACTGGAATTACAATTTGGATCAGAAAAATGACGGGCAGGTTGCTGAACCTCATGACTCTTTCGTAATGCAGCGTCCAATAGCGTCAGTCACATGACTAATCTATTTTAATCACAACCATCGCGGCGACTACACCTAACCCGAGGGAGATTCAAGTAAAAATATACCTTTCCAACGGAATCAGATAATTAGGGAAGCATTCGCTACTATTTTGGAGAATTTTTTGGCCTTACTTCGGGTATACACCAGAGAAAATTTACGACAATTTACATGAGCACGCACATGCTTTTGTTTCTGAATTCTCAACTTCCATCGTCAAAACATAATTTCCTAGAAATTTCCGGGCCTAAATTGGTACGTAAATGGTGTACTTGCCACTCCTCTTCGGTAAATCAGACTCCGCCGTGCGTCTTCCTCTCAAAAGGCAAAATCGTGAATTTCCTTCACAAGATCTTCAGTAGGCTGATTGCAATATTCACCTTCGTGCAATTGCGATCGCAATCTCGTCACGCGGCAGCGCGACCGACTGCGATTGGCCATGGTTGAATATGCAAAACAGGAGAAACACGCACTGTTTCTAAGTCCCCCAATCTTACATATTTATTTACATCTTAAAAGGTATCACCGTATTAAATAATTTACAACATTTGAACAGGAAACTTCATGATTTCCGCCCCGTCACAAGATTCACTCAGAACACTCTATAATTCTCTCGTCTTCCTTATTTGTCTTATCTGCTTGATTGGTGGTGATCCTAACAACACTACTCTTAATTCTTTTATTCCTCCTTCAAAGCGAATAAACGGACCTTGTACACATTCTCTGTGCTTGAATCACACCACCTTTGTTCCTTTTCCTTGTCACCTCTGAAAATACACGAGATTTACAAGCTTCAGTTGCCAACCTTCATGTGTCAGTTCCATCATGGGCGTCTCCCTGACGATCTTTCTGCATGAAACTTTTTTAACCTAGGTTTCCCATCTCATCATTTGAGCACTAGATATCGGATGTATCCTTTTCATCACGGCACCGATTCTGTCCTTGCCAGCACCACTTCTAGATCCCAAGGACCCTTACTCTTGAATCTTCTTCCCGAGGACTCTAAATCTTCTCGCATCTCTCTCTTCCTTCAAATCGAGAATGAAAAAGGGTAGCATCAGTACTTACCCATTCTGTGAATGCTCATACCTCCACCCTTTTTTTCTTGAGTTGTTGTTTTTTTCCCTCTTTTATTCCTGTTCTTGGTTGCTTCATATATTCTCTCCTTGTCTTTATCCTCATTTCTCTCTTCAGTCCTTTCGTCCCTTATTCCTTGTAGTCCTTCCCTTTTGTCGCTTCCCTCTTCCTTTCCTTACCATCCTCCTTTCTCCCACTATTATTCCTTCCTTACCTTATTCCTCCTCTCTGTCCTTCCTCTGTTTCTTTGGCTTCCTTTCCCGTTCTTTACTTCCTTTCTTCCTTCCTCCTTTTTCCTCCTTATTTGGACATGATTGTTTGTTCTTTCATTGTTTGTCTTGTCCTTAATTATATAAATCTTGTGTTATCTATTGTTTTTGTATATATTATCATTGAGAACTTACGAAGAGGTCTCTGCGCCTTCACGCCCTGCGTTTATGCCTTGACCCTCGATCTCATATTCTCAGCTTCCCTTTCATTTATCATTATGCCTTTGCTTTCTAGAATTTGCTTTGTTTGTAATATTACTTTTTCCCATAATGAATTGTTATTTTCTCTAACTTCATATTATCATTTTTAATCTGGCCTTTGCGTGCTTATTTTGAATATTTTATACACTGCTGTGATGTTGAAGTTCAATAAATTTGATTGATTGATTTGATTGATAATTGCTCGGCATTTGGATCTTCATTCTGTCATAAATTTGGGGTTAAGACAACCTTTCTGTACCGTAACAAAATGATTATGAATGATTAGCTCTAGTGCAATTCAGTCTTATTTGGACAATACGGCGAGTGTTGTTTGATCAGACTTCCCTTCAGTCTTATTTGGACAATATGAGAGGTTTGTTGATCATACATATCCTAAATTCGATCTTTTAAGTTTGTTAAAAAATACATGTTTATTACCTTTATTACCCAATGGAAACATTCAGATGTTAATATTTGTTGCAGCACATGTCTTTTAAAAAGGGGAAACTGGTGGTTTGGACTTGAAGATTCATATTGGTGGTCTGGGCGCAAAACTTGCATTGCCGTATTAGTTTGTATTTTAATAGCCCTCAATTTTTGGTTAAATGGGGTTTTTTTCCCTGCATGTTACTTGATTTCTGGGTCATATCTTTAAAATATTGACTCTACCTTTATGAACTTTCAGGATATTGCTAACATTCCCATCTTACCTTACAACAAAGATACGTAGTCCGTGCTTTGTTCAAAACTTATGGCGCCTGCCACCACGTGTTGGCGTTTTTTTTGGGACAACGGTATAAATGAAAACCAAAAAAATGTTAGGTTAATATACTCTTCAAAGGTTTATATCTAATTGTCGCCTATGAAGAAAATTCCTACTACTATCAGTTTAAAGAACTCTTTCAAGAAGTATTTATGATATGCTCTCTTTTTTCAGCCAAGAAAACTTAATAGAACATGAATTTGTAGAAGAGGGAAATACATAAACATCATGAGTATATAAATATGTTTTGATAGGATTATTGGATAATGTATTTATATATATATATTGTCTTAACCTTGTTTCGAAAAGATCATTTTGTGTATAAAATAATCTAAAACAATCTGTAAGCTGCCTGTTCTGTAAGTCGACCAGATCATATTAGACCCTATTTTTTCTGCACGCTCTATGGGATAATCACACACACTCAACTAAAGTGTAGAAACCGGCCCGGTCGTGGAAACAGGTTTGCTTGCAAATTGCCAACTGTACGTCACTTGCAACAGCTATTAGGGGGCACAACGAAAAGAATTCTACCAAAAAACGTTGACATCGTAAAAAGGCACCAGTTTTTAAAAAGAGTACGAGCCAGATAAAGTTAATAAAGTAAAGAGAGCACCAAGTCATCTCAAGTACGTCTGATTCCATTGGCAACTTGGTCCCATTTCTTTCTGCAGTGGCCAAAGAACATGCCGTTTTCCCACCATCAACCTCCATACAACCCAAATATAAATTTATAGTTTTTTTGCTGGAGGTGCTGATGTATCTTGCCGAGTTCAAAACGCCCCTCGGCTCTTCATGTAATGCAACCATAGAAGCGGGAACCTTCCGGATTCCTTTGAGGCTATGGCCGCATACGAAACTCCCCCCCGGCCCCCCCCCGTTAGAGATTTTCATTCATCAAGTTTTTTCTGTTAGCTTGGATCCTCTTGGGTCATCAGAATCTGTTTGTTTTGCCTGTAATTGGTGGTGGGTGGGCCATGATGCAAGCAAGATTGCAATTATTTGAGGTTTCCCCCCCATAGAATGTCAATTATGGTCCGTTACCATGGTACACTGTCTCAAAATGAGCTTTTTGAGGGGAAAATTTATATTTTTTCACAGCGAAACCCTCCCTCCCCTTATAGATTGTCATTCATCGAGTTTTTTTCTGTCAGCTATCAGAATCTGCTTGTTTGCCTTTAAAGTGGTGGTGGGTATGGGCCCCAGAGCGCTGCTGACACGCAGTAATGAAAATGAGAATTGAAAGGTCATATCGTTCTAACAAAAAAACAAAAAAAAAAACACACATCATAAAACATGCTCTAGGTGTCATTTTACGTATTTTCAAGCTTTCCATTTGATTGCAAGCATGATTGTGGTTATTTAAGGTCATAGAAAATGTCAATTTACGGTCGTTTACTATGGTAACACTGTTCTCGAAATATCTTTTTTGAGGGGAAAATTTAATATTTGTTTAATTAAATAACACATTTAAGTGCCTAAGGTGGCTGATTTTTAGCTCGCAGTTGATTTAAAAGTATTCAGGTCAGGTTCCATGGCTAATCAGAATGGTTGCCATGACAACACCATGAATAAAAAAAAGAGAATTTTAATAAGACTTACTTATTAACAACACACACACAATTTCCGTGCCTATAGGTATATGGATTTTTACCTGCCCAGTTGATTGCAATCAGATTTTTAAAGTACTCAAGGTCATGTTCCATGGCTATCATAAGTTGCCCATGACAACACCATGATAAAAATTAGGAATTTGAATAAATACTTAAAATAATCTGAGGCATTATAAGGTATTTATGATACCTCCGCCTTTAGGGGTTTTCATCCATCAGGTTTTTTCTGTTAGTTTGAGTCCCCGGCTATCATAAGCTGCTTTTTTACCTTTAAGTCGGTGTGAGTACAAGAGCTGTTGCCATAGAACACCACGATAAGACTTAGAATATCTTAGAAATGTGTATATCTTTGTCAACTACAAATCTTAAGTGTTAAATTTGATGTATTTTAAGCTTCCCATTTGAATCAACCACGAATTGGGTTATTTAAGGTATATAAAGTCAATTTATACTTTTTACCATGATAACAGTTGTCTCGGACATTAGCCTTCTTGAAGAGAAATTTATACTTTTTACTTTAAACAACACAAAAGCACATTTCGTGTCTATATGAAATTTTGCATTCTCAAGAAGAGCCCTACCTTCCGTTCCACCGTGGATATAGACTCTTAAACCCCAATCATCCACCAATCCAACCGGCCCCACCAACTTATAATAAACCATTTAGCTGCTGCCTCAGACGCAAACGAGATATCCAGCTTCAATACCAAACCTACCAGTTTCCATCTGAAGCAATTTTCACCTTCGTCCATTTGTAAATCCAATTTATCACCTTCTAGAACCCAGCCTGACTATTGTAGGCTTCTGGCAATTCTGGTATAGGCAAAACTCGCCCATGTCTCTTTGGGCACGCCATAGAACCCCATTACCCACTGGGGGGGGGGGGGGGTTATACAATAGGCAACTCTCGAAAAGACGAACCGCATTGAACACCCCCGTATCATGTGGGCACAGTGATTTGCCCTTAACCTCAGAAAATGTTTCGCCACAAAACCACAGACAAACTCCTTCCAACGACCTGCTTGTAGGTAGAGAAAGAAAGTACGGGAGACCGTAAGTCTAAAGGTCGCCCTCTCCTCCTGAGACGGATACCCTGCATTAGCAATGGCTTACTTCCTTACCTTAACTTTTACACAGATTATCCTTGGCTCACCGTGGCATCCACCAGGGTTGCGCATCAACATCCGGGGTAAACCTGAATGCTAGTCTTTTTCAAGACTTAACGGTATCGGTAGGAGGTCGCTCTTACGCACATTCGGGCAAGGACTTGACTAAAAAGCTAGAGCTGGTCACGAATATTTAAATCTAAAATGAGCGTTTTTGAAATTACACTGTTTTAGAGCGAGGGTAATCCACTAAGCTCGACGGATTTTGAAGTCAATAATTTATTCCTAAATTTTCATGATATTACTAAGATCTATTGCAATGTAATTGAGTCAGAGACTGGCATAGTAAATTCAAGTAGCAGTTCCCCAAATTACCGTTTGGAAATCCCTAATGCCCAAATCGAGCAGATCGTGTCCTACCACCCCCCCCCCCGGTCAGCGGCCAATGAATCGTGATAAGTTTTACGTTTTGAATTCAACGTATGTTCGTAATATGGTTGTATTGGAGGATCGCGAGATTATACTACTTGCAAGACGATTCAAACGTCAGTTGGATTTTAAAATTCATTGAGAGCAGATCATTGTATCAAGAGCTGAAATTTGTATCATTTGTGTTGAATTAATCATAACTCTGAACTGGAATCAATAAAGATGGGACGATTGCATTGACTGATGGCGAAATTGATGCATTAAATGATGAGCAGAAAAAGTTATACGAGTACTGGGTACGAACGCATGAGTCTCTATACCAAGTCTCCTACTTTGACCGCCAAGATTTGTGAATGTTTCCTAAATGAAAGTGCGGCAAGCAATTTCTTCAGAAGAGTGCCGGGTGTTTGTGTGTTTGTATGTTGTCAGGAGATAAAGTCCTTCGGGCACACAGTCGGAACAATGGTGAACAATAGGGCAATCGATTCATGTTGACTTTTCACGAACATTAGTTTCACGCTTTATTCCGTTGTCGTTCTATGGAGCCCGGACTATGAACCTGCCGGACATGATTACTTTCACACCGGAACAATCGAATGTGAAATGTTGCCTGATTTTACTGGAGCCTCTTTTTTTTATCTTATTCGATTTAGGTTTAGCCAAATCATGATAGTCTAGTATCATAAGTATTGAGATTTCTCTAGCGTATCCAGAAGTGTGATGTCAAGATGATATGCCAAGAGTTTAATTAAGACCGGAAACAAGATCATGACTACCCTTATTATACTTGCAAAACTAGAATCATCTTTAAGGTATAAAAGTGTATAAGAAGGAGGTCCACCGTGGACCCAACATTTACCCAAAATTATCAGTTGTGCACATATTTGGTGGAAAATAAATCAAACGGTCATGGTGTTTTTAGAAATCAGTTTAAATAAGCATTTTGGTGGCGCTTCAAAACTGTTTTGCCCCTTAGAGCAATAACAGCACATTTTTGAAGAGCACCCCCCCCCCAATTTTCCTATATTGTGCATTGGTAAGTGGCTGGTAGTAAACAATACCTGTGCATGGTAAAGCTAAAAGATTCTCTACGTGTCGCAAAAGAAGGAAAGTTGTAATTAGAATAATTAATATCGGAGATCTCCCATATAATTAAACGGCTGCTAGAAAACGTAATTCAATATGAAATACACGGAAAATCGCCCGCCACGTTACGTGGCTATTGTAACCCCCCCCCCCCACCGGGGGGGGGGGTACTCAGTGGAAACGGGTAGGTACATATGTGCCGCCGCGATATGGGTCACATTTTCCCCCTTACATAACAAATGGGCGTTTTTCCCACCATGCCTTTCTATATTGATGGGTATTTTTAAGGTCATTTTCCTATATAAAGGGTCAATTTTCAATTTGGTCGCAATTTACTATGAAAAGGGTCAATTTATGATATCGGTAAAATCACAATGAATGAAAATGGTTGATTTTTCCGATGTTCGGACAAGAAAAGTTACAATGTGAAAATGGGCCAATTTGCTGAAGATTACTATGAAAATGCTGTGCGAAATTTCAAAGCCAACTATCGAAATGGGTCGATAATTTCGAGAACCAAACATATAAATGGGTCTATTTTTGCGTTACAATTTGGTCATATAAAATGGGTTCGATTTTTTACCCGGCGGACGCACACTGTACCAATTTTGGGTCGAGGACGTTCATCCATAGTTGTTCTCTCGGTTCAGACAAGTCAAGTGTCATTTTCGTAGGGTGGCAATATTTCATAATGGACCGGACTAAAATTTGGACGTTCCAGGCTCCGCCATAAATTAAGAATCAGGCGATCCGATTATAATTACGAAATCGCTTCTTGTATGACAAATAGTATTGCATGCCATTCGCAGGTTTGAAAAAGACAAATTACCAACACACTATGCACAAATCCCAAATTCTTGAACCTTATGGGCGCTCTTCAAAAATGCGCCATTATTGCTTTAAATCTTTTTTTCTTTTTGGCGTTTTTTTTAAAATGATTTTAACTTAGTGACTTGGCCAAATTTTATGGGAAGGAAAAATTCAATTGGAAAGTGAGTTGCCATTCGTGCGAACACAAAAAATTTATTTTTGACCGCCATTTTGAATCTGTAAAACTGATTTTCATTTTTGTTCCTGTATGTGGTCGGGTTAATGTACCCCATCAATTACCAGAGTTTTGTTTAAAAAAATCCCGGAATAGCAAAGTGGTTTCATGAAGCCCATCCCCCATACACCAACGGAGTGCACAAGACCTTACACACTTACCGAGTGAATCAGGCCGTACGCAGAGGGGAGTGGGGTCACCCCACTTTTTTTATTCCACCAAAGAGGAAAAAAGTCCGCTTGCTAGATGATGTGGTTTATTTAATTAAAAAGGTCCAAAATGTACAGAAATTTAATCAAAACCGCCCAATTTTCGTGATGAGATGTTCACGGCCAATCAATTCTGACGTTATCCGCCCCATGCAAACACCAGTCTACATTCAGTCTTCACTCGGTTGCCGATACCAGCTGTTAGTATTATCGAGATGCTTCTATCTGATAACCGTAGGCCTTCAGTTATACTTGCCCACACACGAGAAGAATGAGTTGCCAATAGGACGTATCTCGCAGGCTATTTAAGCCTTGTTCAAGGCGCGCTCTAACACCTGCCACTTCCTTCATTGGATAATACCGCTGATACAAATAATGTCACGGTCGCAGATAACGGGAGGAGTGGAGCATATTCCCCCTCCTAAAACTAAAAAAATAGATTATCATGGCAGAGAATTCCACTGCTATCAAGCCACCTAATGTTGAGGTGTCCCACTTCACTGCGTCTATGTTCAATGCTCCACTGCAAGTTCAATAAGTTCAGGCAGAGCGCATTGTTTAATCTGTCATGCCTGGCGTTTGTCTCGCATCTGCAAGAATTATACAGGGAACATAAAACCACAAAGCAATTTAATCAAGGCGTTGCCCTGAGTATAGCACAACCATGTACCACTGCACCAGAATCTGGATCCATTGCACAACAGCCCACACTCTAAATGAAATATGAACGCGTTCTGATACATGACGCGTAATTTTAGTGTTCAATTTAACAGGGCCTGAACGTTTGATGTTATGCATGAGAATTACAATTTTGCGACGTGTTTCACTTGTTTAAGCCAGGGTTCAAAGGTGTGCCAGTCGGAAAACATCGCATTTTTAAAATATGTGCTGACATCTTGTTAACATATGTGTTCAATAACAGCATGAGCTTTAGCGTTCCAAGTGATGAACACCGTCGGGTCGCGACCATAAATAGGTGTCGATTGGTCTAATTAATTAACAAGTTTTGATATGAAAAGGTAGAGGCTGCATACCGGGACCTATAATTATTTGGTGTAAAGAAGTACAACGTTGTGGTGAAGACCGTCTGATTGAACCCCATTTTCCTGCTGGCACACTAGGTTAGCCGGGCCCTGGCTCCCTTATGCCTAGCCTAGCTACGGTAGGCCTATGCCCTATACCCTGAGAGCAGAATGTCGATTAAAAAAGCTTCGGACAAATTGAGAATATCAAAAGGATGAAGCAAAATGTTCCAATCGTGACATATTTTGAACATCAGTGTTCTGAATGCATTTTTACGGATTTTCTCTTACGGTGTTCAATTCTTGAACCCCTTGCGTTAGTCATCCGGGTATTTTTCTCGAGAAATCATGTGATCAAATTAGCGGCAAAGTCTGTTTCTACTTGGGCGAGAAAACGCTGGCAGCAACTAAGAAGAAAGAAAATATCCATTCAATCATTCCTTAAAATTCACCAGCTGGAATCGTTTAAGACTTGTGTATCGCGGAGGAGTTTATTGTGTATAAATAAGAGACTCTATCAGTTTGTTTTAATTTAGGGACCACAATATTAATGACAATGTTTCTGGTATTCTGCGATCGGTGCTTTGGAATTCGACAGCTCAATCACCGAGCTGGAGGTGATGAAACTACACGGAGACGTCTATGGTGGGACTGTAATTTCCACTTATTCCTTGATGTAATGTGTGGATAGCTAGGGGTAATAGAATTGCAATTTTAAATTGGTTTATATCACTGATGAGTATATTAATTGCAATGTGGATTGGTTTATATTACATGCGAAGTTATATTTAATTGCAATTTGTTTCTGTCCATGTGATGTAATATTCTGACAAGGGGAATTTGTAAAGAAAGTATTTGATTTCCAACGTTGATTTCTTTGCATTTAGTGTTGTTCTTTGATTGACATTTTTCTGACACTGTGAAAATACAATTTGCTGTCATCTGAACATCATCCAGAGTGTAAACACATATTTACTGTTAATGTTCTCATTTTAACATACATGTTCAAAATTGGCTATTAGAACTTTTGAATGACATCTTTGAACACCCAATTGAACACATTATTATGTGTTTCATTGTAAATTCCATATTCTATTTTGACATTGAGTATTCTTCTATGGGAACACCACATTTCGAACTCTTCAGCTACGAATGTTCACATGTAAATACATTTGTACGCTACATGTTCTAAATGTTAACACACTTTATTTTAACACCCTCCTGTGTTCACAAACTGTTACATTTGACCACCAAATGTGTTAATTCTAGAACGTGTTCAGGTGTTCGAATTTGAACACAAAAAAGTTGTAAATGATGTTCCTCACAAGAACACCTTGTGTTCTATCAATGTTCACATTTTGAACAAATGTGGTTAGGTAGTAAATATGTGTTCAAATTGTTAATCCAAGGGTGTTCATTTTCTAACGTCAGGAGTCCATTTAATTTAGCCAGGGAGTTTACCAATTTTATTGTTTTTATTAATCGGCTATGGACCTGGAGATCTTCAATGCTTTTAAGCACTGATTTCAAACCGGCAAACACAATGCTCAAAATAATTGAGAATAAATGTAAATATACAATACGATGTGAAAATAAATAACAAATTGTCGGTTCTTAGTAGACAGCCTTGTTCAATGCTAGATTCTAATGGGGCTCTCATAAACAAAAGACATCCCTTACTTTTTCTGTGTCCAATTGACTTTTTTAGGATTTTTTTTCAACAGAGGAGTGACA
>JAMKCH010011171.1:0-124720 GCA_023653785.1 Ophioderma brevispina | reverse complement strand
TATTGACTCATCTTAATTTCCACCTTGTTTTTCCAACGCCCTCATCTAGTATATCTTCCTCCACATACGGGTTATTAACTGGTTTTTAATTACCTGTTTTCCCTCATGATGCCTAACTTCCATCCCTATCTTGGCCAAATCCATAAGTCCGGCTTTTGAGCACATCAACTTCTCCCACGTAACACACCATCAAATTTGTTAATTTTTTTTACCGTATTTTTTACAGTGTATTTCCCGGACTCGAGCCCCCAATGTGTTTACGGTCACCTTGACCAAGGCCAAAACCACCTCAAACTACGATTCAAACTCCTGAATAACTAGACATACACTGTAAACTTGAATACAAAGTTTAGAACAAAGTATTTTATTTTAATGGTTGTGTTTAATTCAATCTCATTCAAACCTCGATTAGGTATCAATAATCAAAGATTTACTATAATAAGTTGTTAATTTAATGAAACTACTAAACTTACTACCTGGTGTGTGCCGCGACCGCGGGCTTGCAGCGAGATTCCAATTAAGATGCCGAACTTGCAACTATTCCTTGCGAATATTCCAGCGCCAAACTTCACTATTTCCAATAGTGGGACTTGTCCACGGACGACGTGTCCTTACTGAAGAAAACCACTCTAATGACTCCCAAGCTCGGAGGTCGAACTAATTAAAGTCCAAAAGTGCTTTAGCTTGTTTATCCTTGGTTAACTCAGAGGCCACGGAATACCAAACCGAACCCGTCTACACAATCGACGAAACTGCTGGAGCCGAGACTACTATGACATGTCCACTATATGGGAATATTTTGGTACTAGACCTGTTGTTATGTCCACTGTCACTTGAAAACTCTGCATAATACTTGAGCACGATGGTATTAAACTCTCCTTGGAGTAATGATGGTGTGATACTCTGCTCATCTTCTCTCACCAGGGGTTATATATCCTCTAAACCATACTAATCAGATCTGGTCTCTCTTATATGAAGTCATGTGCAAATATATTCCAATTACATCATAAGTCTGGATTCAGCTCCATGTTCCCATATTAGAAGTTTCATGCCTCACCCACACACAGCACTGTGCCTGTAGATACAGTCGGGCGCCATCTATACCAGACACATATCACCTTGAGTTAGGCTAGTCTGAGCTCCTAGTCTCAAGTAAATTCCAGTACATTCTCCGCGGTTCTCAATGAATTCTAATTGCTACCTACACACCAGTTATGCCACAAACCAGTATAATCCCTATTGTATTACTTAGACTAATTTAATAATATTTTATGTGCTAATGTATGACTTAATCTTGCTCAAAGTGAAATAAATCATTGCTATTCTTTGGGCCTGTAACATTACCAAAATCTCAGGTTGATGGGTAAAAGGTAGGGTCGAGGCTGAGGATCGGGCAGTGCCTCTTTAATTCATCTTATATTAATGTTTCATCTCAAGACCATTCGTTCTTGTTGAATCCGAAGGTTTTTTCACTCCCGTTAGTGCCCGGGGAGGTCCCTAAGGAAACCACCTTTCCCAGGGAATTTTTGAAAGTTTTTAAACACATCTGAATGGTCATAAGACAACCCCCAATCAAGCAATAAAAAGAATTTGGTTAATTGGGCTGGAATTAGGGGTAAACACATTGTTTCCAAAACATCCGGATATTGGCCAAAGAAAAAAGGAAAAAATCAATGAGCTTGCGCTTACACCAAACTTTTTGAAAGGTTTACTTTATGTTTATATCTACTTCTAGAAACCCCAAATTACATATATTTAACCCCCTATTAAACACCAAACCTGCAGTTTTAGGAACCTGTTATTTTTTTCTGGTGTTGCAACATACACGTCCACGGTGAAAATTGGTTTTTCAGCACCTAAGGGTTAATTATTTTTAAGGTTACTAATAATTGTTGCTTACATGTTGGTTGTGACCATATATCAGCAAAAAAAATGTTTGGTTTCTTTGATTTTTAACAATATTCTCAGATGACTTCTCGTTAGTGCCAAAGGGGGTTCCGGAAGGAACCCTCACTAATGAACTCATTAACGGCTTGGCCCGATTTTAATTTTTTTGTATGAAAAGAAGCGCATTTAAAAGCCAGACAATTACAAAAAAATTCGGCTAAAAATCGCATGCGTAAAGAGGCCAGCGCGAAAACAAATTTTGAGGGCCCATTGGACCCCCCGGTCACTTAAAGTGACAGTAGGAGATTTTTTTAGGATACGAATTTCTCTCAAATTTCACTAGATCGGGTGATAGACCACCTACCGAGAACGTTTCGAAGGTTTATTGGACAAACAGGTGCAAAAGAAAACCGCAAACGTTGTTTTGAACTTGCCTGCTATCGTAATTGTTCCCCAAAGAAAACCATGCTTTGACTTTCTGTCGTGCACGACAGAAACTACTAAATCATCATCTTATTACATAAAGACGGCGTATTTGGCTTATTCACTTCAGGTGTGATCTAATACATTGGTAAGCATTCCAAATATGTAAAAAACCGGTGTTCGAGAAAAATTGGGGGCGCTTCTTCCTGGAAATCTCCTCATGTCTCTTTAAGTGTTAAGGCCGCCGGCGAGCATAGATGGCCCTATTTCTATGATCGATGATACTGAAGAAAATACAAAATCGCTTAATGAACCCGTACTAAGAAAAGCTATAAAAATAATTATTGAACACATATCGCGTTGGTTTTCAAGGAAAAACGGAATTATACTAACCATAAAAATGATTTAAAATATTTTGTCTGACCACGTGCAATCGCGCTAGCACTAGTGTATATGGGATACGTATATGTTTTATGCGATACGGATTGCACAGTAGCGTCATACACCTTACCACGTGACGCTTTCACAATGTGTATTTTCTATGGTATGTATGACGCAAACGTGCCGACCGTATCTCATAACACGTTATACAATAGCGCGAATTTTAAATAGCGCATGGTCAGACCATGGACCTAGTAGATAGGAGGACCCACAACACACTAGTTTCAAAGACCCTATCACGTTGCCGCCTTTTGTTATTAAATTCCACCATGATCCCATTTACCGGCTTAACATTTAAGTGCCCAAGGGGGGGGGTCCATAGTACCCAACTTTTGGTTTTTTTTTGCGATTTCTCGGTTACGCAATCAAATTTGAGTGTTTTGCTAATTGTCCTGCTTTATTAATACGCTTCTCCTTATACAAAAAAACATAAATCCGCCCACTGCTTCATTAGAATAATAAGGTTGGGTCCCTAGGAACTCCCCCTTGGGCACTAACGGAAAAGAAAAAACAAGCTATTTTTTTAATTAAAAAATTAAAGTAATTAAATCTTGGGATTTATTTGCATAGATATACACCTTAGGAGGCAATTAACTAATAACTAATAATGCTTTTATATACTGTTATTTTTATGGGTGGGGGGGGGGCATGAAACGGAGCATAAAATGTCAATGGGCAATTCCATTAACTCATTTGACACGGGAAAATGGGGTTTTAGTAGGGCGAAAAGAATAGAAGAGAGCGGTAAACCCCCCTTCAGAATACGAGGGTTAATTAATTTATAATTTATACATTTAATTAGGTATAAAGTATGACTTATCACAGCCTCCTATTTCAGATGAAACTGACATTGGAATCAATTCCACATGGAGTCGGCTATCAAATAGCCACAACGGGAAACAAATTCAACATAACCGGAAGTAAAAATATTACAATTTGGTGGGTTTTCGAGGTAGAAGTACACGTATGGGCACACTTGGGCACCAGTTCCGAAGTTATACTTTGAACTTTTATAACACCGTTTCTCAAATGATCGGAACATTTTCATATCATTTTCACAAAATTGTTAACAATTACGGGTCACAAAATGCAAGCTTATATTTCTACAATCGTAGCTCCACAAAGGGATGACCAATTTTGATGGGGTTTTCGGTATTTTCTGAAATAATTTCTCCTCTACTTGGTGACAACAACTTGCTTTTCTTTAGTAAAAGACCGTGGTCACTGCGTCGACCGCGGCAAAGAGATATAGATCACAGACGGTCTATGCACATGTAAACACATCGAGTGCCTAGCTTTTGTAGAGATGAATGGGTAAGTGAATTAGGTAATTGGTGGTTTCGCGTTGTTGGTCCTCCTATCTACTAGGTCCATGGTCAGACTAGATGTCAAGGTTAAAGGAATTTTGTATAACAATAGTACATCTGTGAGGAATATGTGCACCTGCGTATGTATGCTTGAGCGCCATACTGGCAGCACACTTACTTTCCACCAGCTACTATTTCATTGAGATTATTGAACTTCTGTACAACTGTACCCAAGAATAGTGGCACCAAAGTCTTCTTTGCCTTGGACCTTTACTGATTCATTGATCTCTATTGGATTTGACAACTGTTCATCATCATTTTTATGTATGTTGACTTGATTTTCTTGTACTGATCCTACTGACTTCTGATAGGTGATCTCTGTTTATCTAGGCAGCAAATCCCCAGCAGCACTTGAAGTGGATGCGTGCCCTGGCTTACTGCTGGCTTGGCTTGGCCTTACTGCAGTGGACACAATTCCAATCAATCCTATATTGATCTAAGAACATCCCAACAATACAATAGGTGTGTACCCTCTAGGAATGACCTTCTTTGAGCTGATACACTGTATGTAAAGCTGCTAGATTGCCTACTGATGTATGGAAAGAGATAACTCAGATGAGTTTGCAATGTAAACCTCCCACACACGTCGAGGCACACGAGCAGGAAAATCCACCTTAGATAGGTCTGCTCGTATTTCATCACACAATATTCATATACTGCTCAGTTCAACTATGCGACCATGAAGGTAGCAATATGGAATGCACAGTCAATCAGGATAAAACTGTACACTCTTAATGATATAATTTTGCATGGTGATCTGGATGCAATCTGCCTTACGGAAACATGGCTGGGACATGCAGACCAAGGTGGGTAATTGGGACATGTGCCCTCCTGGCTACTCTATGATCATTCCCTCGTAATGCAGTGAATCGTGGTGGGTCGGTACTGCTGTGTATTTAATAAAAGCACAACGGGACTCCCAACTAATGCATGGGTACTTGTCTCCACCAACTCTACCTTTGAAATGCACTAGTTTCGTTCCAAACATTCCAACATCAATTTGATTATTATCTACAGGCCTGATCATTTTCCACGCAACTGTTCGTTTTTGTTGAGTAATTTGAAGACGAATTCCTGTGTCTGTCAGTCATCTTCCAGGCAAAAAATATTGTGCTTGGTGATTCCAACCTCATTCCGAATTGGCAGCTGGAGGTCAAGTCATTTCAACCATCTTGTCATCCTTGAACTTCATCCAAGTTGTTAATGGCCCAACCCATATTGGCGGTCACACACTTGACTAGTAATTGTCCAGTGACTGTGATGATATTATAAAATCGGTGCTGTTTTGAGCAATTACATGTTTCAGACCATTTCTTGATTACTTGTGATCTCAACGTTATGAAGCCACCTATAACTGTCCAAGATACAACGTACTCTTGTAGAAGTTTAGGACATGGACAGTGTCTTTTTGGCCAATGATCTTGCGGTGCAAGTACAACCCGTTTTAGATTCCTTTGTTTGAATATCAATGAACTTTTCTCTGGATATAACCGTGCTTGCCAGGTTTCACTTGATATGCACGCTCCTGTTTCTGCAAGAGTACGCACAATTCCCGTCACAAACCTCCTTGGTTTAACACTGACTGTTCAGAAATGCACGACGAGCACGCCGCAGATGTGAACGACGGTGGAGAAAGTCACGCACAGAGACAATAAACCATCAAACCTACATTGAATCTCAGAGGAGTGTTGTAGATATTATCATCAGAGGAAGAAAGCTTACTACAATGACAAACTCTTGAACTGTACCACTAAGAATATGTTTAAGACCATAATTGTATGTTAATAGAACGAAGTGTCCCTTCCGGATTGTACCAACCTCTTGTCGTGCAATGAATTCAGTGACACTTTGTTGGTAAAGTTTCCCACCATACGTAAATAACATTGACCAATCTGTTTTTTGTTGATGAAACATATATAAATTATAATAGAAATGTTTCATCCTGCTCTTTTACAGAGTTTAAAACATTGTGTCTACTGAAGATCTTGAGGCAAAATTAGTTCTGAAATGTGGTTGCTGACAAATCTCTTGCCATTTAGACCCATGCCCACATTGGCTTGTTAAAAACTCCCCTGTCTGGCTTCCCTCTCTTGACCAGGATTGTTAACACACCTCCTTATCCTCTGGAGCTTTCCTGCTCAGCTTCGCCGAGCTATTATAACGCCTGTGATCAAAACCCTCTTTGACTAGCAAGAGCTGAGGAATTACAGGCCTGTAATCCAATTTGGCCTTTTTGGTAAGTTTATTGAGAAAGTTGTTTCTCGTTCCTTCCTGTCAAGTGCGGATTATGTTGATTCTAACACTTTCTGAACCACTTCAGTCTGCGATCGGTCTCCTGCCCACAGACTGGAGACTGGCACTTCTCTCTGTCATGATACTATCTGCAGAGCCCTTGACATTGGCAGAGCTTGTATTGTTTGTTATGCCTGGACTGACCGCTGCATGCATTTGATACTGTGGACCACAATTCTTATGCAGCTGTTAACTCAGGATTTTTGGCATTAATGGTACAGTTAAAAACTGGTTCCAGTCCTATCTTCTTCACTCCTAGGACTTTTCAGGTGAGAGTTTATTAGGGGCCTATTCGTCATAGGTTTTTGATCTTGATTATGGAGTCCCCAAGGGTTCTGTCTTAGGCCCTCAGGCCATTTGTCTACTACACATGCATCATTGGCCACATTATTCGTGAGCATGATATCCACTACCATCTTTAATGCTGATGATGTCCAGCTTTTACTACCTTCGATCCTAGCCCGTCCTGGTGACACTGCATGTTCCCTGTTCAAAGTATCTCAGTGTCATCATGCATCTTAGTCATGGATGACGCAAATAAGCTGATGCTGACCCATTCTAAGACTGAACTGTTTATTGCTTGTTCTCCTCATCACTATGAATCATCTTAAGCACTTGACTGTCCCAGGTTGATGTATGAGATCCCTTCTTCTCCTTCGATAAGGAACTTAGGCGTTGTTTTTTGATCAGGTATACAAGTCAATCACCATCACTGCATTTCAATCTCCTGATTGGCAATGCTTCCACCTCAACCGGTCAAAGGTTCCTCGATTTTAAGTCCTGTAGTAAATGCTGTGCGGGGCTCTGATGCCTTCTATACTTGATTATTGCAGCTCTCTTTTTAACAACATCTATTTTTAGATCTCCGGCGTCCTTCCAAAAACTGCCAAATAGGAGTGCAAGACTTATCTACAATGGAACCAAAGAGCAGCCCAACTTCTCCTCCCCCTCCTAAAAAGCCTACATTGGCTGCCAGTTGCTGACTGCATTAATCGTACTCTGGTCCAAACATATAAGCTTATGCATACCTCACAACCTGGTTATCTTTCTTCTCTTCTTCAGATTCGTCATTCTCCTTATGCCTTGCGTTCTGCTGCAGGTGGCAACCTAATTGTCCACAGATCCCACAAACAGATTGGTGATCGGGCTTTCTCTATCATTGCCCCTCATCTATGGAATAGTCTGCCACTGTACATACAGGCTGTCAGTCTTAGTTCTTTCAAGAAACTTCTCAAAACCCATATATTTCCGGATTCCTAGCTGTGTGGTTTCTTCTTCCCCATTTCTTTCTTTTTTTTCACTGCGCCTAGCATCCTTTGGTAATTAGTCGCGTTATAAATCCCGCTGTATTGTATTGTTTCCCGCCATATTGCCAAGGTAGAAAAACAAATTCCTGTTGTTTCACTCGGCGACCATTCAACTGTGCGGCTGTCCGCTATCCATGTGCGTTTAACTGCATGTTCAATTAACCGTATTTTCCGTGATAATTTGAAGAATACAACCATACACGCATGCAGGCATGTTCTTCCATTTAGAAATTGATTGTGCAGCATCACTACTAAACCGTTGCCCCATATACTTTCAGTTGAGTTATACTTTAGATCGTTAATAAAAGACAGATCATAATAGATGACATTAAAAAGTGTTCCTTTTAACACAAGATGCCTCTTATACACAGTAAATACGAGTGTGTTATTGTTCAACTGCCACCTGGCCACTTAAATTAAGTAAATAATAGATTTGTTAAATTATTCTTAAAGGCACAATCAGTCATTTATTTTCAAAATTTGATATCTCCGATTCTGTTCTCTATTGAGAATGTTACAACACGTCATCAAATATCAATTATTATTACCGTTCTGTGTGAACACATACATTAAAACAGAAGCTGCCGTTTCAAGAGTGCCGTTTTGAAAACAGGGAATGCACAGTCGGTAAATTTGTACAGGGGTAAATTTGAAATCAAGTCAAATTGTTTTAAATGTACACCAATGTATTTGTCTCATTATAAGAATTAAGAAAAGGTAAAGTTTGTCCAGGTAACCTTTAGTTAAACAAGTATAGCCCTATTAAGGTTGAAGGTCATCCTGGGGTAAAACGTTACCCAGTGCTCCGATTTCGTTGAAACTGGTGTCAAATTGTTCGTCTTGCCTTATATTACAATAATTCATGGGCAAAATGTAACAAGGATCTACATGGGTCTGTAGGGGTCACCAAAACTTGACCTCAAATTGTATACAGAGCTGTCACCCAAAGAATTGAAATTAATTTTCTGCTTCAGTATGACCAGGGCAATAATTTGACACCGGTTTCAACAAAATCTGAGCACTGGATGTTTTTGGCCCAGAATGACCTTGAACCTTACCAGGGCTGTAGCCGAGTAACTAAAGGTCGGGATCTATTTTTTAAACTTTTTTTAATCCATATAATGAGACAATACTTTGGTGTACATTTAAACACAATTTGACCTGATTTCAAATTTACCCCTGTACAAATTTTACCCCCTTATTTTACAAAGTTCCCCACATTATCCAGAGGTTGGACCCAAAAATTCTGATTCAGCACCCTCCAAACTATATAAAAACATCTTCAAACCTTCTTCCCCAAACTTCTAGAATGGGATTCTCGTTCATAACCCTACTATATAGGGTTTGTACAGTTTAGCAACATCCACGATGAAATTGTTTGTTTTCAGCACATAAAGGGTTAATTATTTTGTTATTAAATTATTTGTGTGCTTACATGTATGTCAGCACATATATCAGCAGAAAATGGCTATGGTTCTTTGATTTTTAAAAATATTCTCAGCCGACTTCCGCTAGTGCCCGGGGGTTCCATGAAAACCCCAACTAATTAACCCATTAACGGCTTGGTATGAAAAGAAGCGCATTTAAAAGTCAGACAATTACACAAAAATCAACGGAAAATCGCATGCGTAAAACGGTCAGGGCGAAAATAAATTTTTGGCCCCCACACTTAACCCTCATCCCACCAAGCGAATATGATTTAAGGCTTTTATGTAATAGTAAATTAATCCTTCGCGGTCATTTTAGCGAAAAACAAAATTGGAGGTACCACCTTCAGGAAAGTCAAGGCGTCGCTTCAAAGTCGGAAGGTAGGGGGTGGTTGCCTGTGTAAAATTCCAATTTTTTTTTTTGCGTATGATGCCACTGTAAGCAAATATTGACAATATTTGTTTTTTTCCCTTATTTTTAGAGTAATGACATTTGTATACTTACTTTGGCACCCATCATGCAAATAAATACCAATTTTGCTGGCATGAATGGCGAAAATGGTCGAAAAACCCTTGATTTTGGAAATTTACTTACAACTAACGTTATAAATAAGCTCTTAGTTATGACATCACTATGACGCCATATTTTTGAAACTTGATATGTTTGTACTTTAAGAAAGAATATATGTAGCTAAACACTGATACCTGTTATATTAGCCTCAAATTTTGTGATTAAACATATTCTTTTATTTCTCAATTTTATTTGAGAAAGTACTTTGTTTATGATGATAAAGAGAAAGGGGAATACCACTAGTGTTTTTTTTTTGCAAAATGCACCTGTTATTTACATCAAGCAAGAGATGAGTGGGATTCCCCGAATGCTAAACTTAGAAACTGAGTCAACTTGTTTATGCATTGAGATCAAAACATATTGCAAAATAGGTAATTCCCCATGAAGTTATATTTGTGAGGTGATGCAATGAAAATGATGCAATTTATGTGAAATCTGATTTGACAGTAGGGGTGGGCAAGTGACGATCTTTTTTTCAAAACGAGTGGATTCTTAGGCCATTTTGGTTGCTGAAAACAAATCCGGGAAGCTTTTTCGCCTAAGATGAATTTTTAGGTTGGTAAAATGACAAAAAAAAAAAAAAAAAAAACTTGATATGTTTGTACTTTAAGAAAGAATATATGTAGCTAAACACTGATACCTGTTATATTAGCCTCAAATTTTGTGATTAAACATATTATTTTATTTCTCAATTTTATTTGAGAAAGTACTTTGTTTATGATGATAAAGAGAAAGGGGAATAGCACTAGTGTTTTTTTGCAAAATGCACCTGTTATTTACATCAAGCAAGAGATGAGTGGGATTCCCGGAATGCTAAACTTAGAAACTGAGTCAATTTGTTTATGCATTGAGATCAAAACATATTGCCAAAATAGTAATTCCCCAGATTTATATTTGTGAGTGATGCAATGCAAATGATGTAAATTTAATGTGAAACTGATTTGACAGTGCTAGGATATGTTTATGTGATAATGGCTGTAATAATCGCTATTTTTATGTCATTATGGAAAGGGAATCTATCTGGTGAGTAAGTTTAATATTGCACTGGAATGTACTCAGGCCAGCAGCTGTAACCAGGAGCCTATACGTATAGTTATAATCTAGTTTTAATATACAGTAATGGTAGATTTTGCCTACATAGATTCGGATTTACAATATTTGGATGCCACCGGGAGCTTGATAGCTGAACTGTCTGCTGTCGTCCTTTTAAGGCCAAAGAGCTTCAGTTTTGGATCAAAAAATTCCCAGTTTGTTGGTCCTAAAGGACAATCAGCGGCAGACTGATGTGGTAGAATACCGGATTTTGTTTACTGTGGAATATTAAGTGTCGTCGAGGGACTTATTCAACTTGTCCTTCTGTGAACTGATGGCAAAATTACATTCAAGACTACGAAGATTCCTAATGAAATTGATACCCTTGGAATAATTATTGCATTCTGTCCATTGAGTCTTCGCTGTGAGGACATATCTCGTTGAACTGCAACAAGCTAAACTGTTAACTTGGGACATTTGTGGACTCTAATAAGGTATTTTTATTATATGTAATTTGTTTTGGACATACCAAATGCTTGAACCAAACTTGATTCAAATCATTAAATCTGTGTTATTATATATACAATTCAGATTTCACTAGTGCAACAGGCTCATTTATTTGGGGTTTGAAAGGTATTTTTGACATCCATGAACCTTTGACATCCTGAGACGTCAAGAACCACATGCCAAAACAAGATGATGTTGTCGTCTTTTTCCCTTAATTACTAAAAAAATCAGGGGGTGGTAACCCCTATCGTGACCGTAGTAGAAAAACCCTTGCTTGGACGGAGGGTTTAAGCTGACTCAGAGATTTTCCCGTCAGGATGCTCCCTCAATTTTCAACAATCGCGTTGTTGTCATATACTAGCCGCTTGTCTGTGTACTAATCCCGGACAAGCCTCAACGAGTCATTCATAGAACTCGTTGTAAAATTCCGGATCACGAAATTTTTTGTGTTGTACCCGTATCCTATGGCATTTGTTATACTGTGCATAAATGTTTCTGGCATGAAATCGGAAAATCTGATTCATCCTAAACTTTGGAATTAAGCATTTGGTTGAACCGCTTTAGTTCACCAGATGACTTTTTTTTAGCAAAAATAATATTTTGAGTGGTATGGGGATTTGTTCTTTTAGGGAGGCGTTCATTTTCATATCCAGCCACATCCACCTTAGAATGCAATTTCTCCTTTCGTTTTAACTTATTGCACTCTTGCTTCAAGATAAAAAATTATTTCTAAAATAAGTTAGTAAACCTAACTTTTGAAAGTTAAACCAATAAAAAAAAAGGTTTAATAGATTCCAGGCGAGAGTAGAAAGCATCATTCTTCTCCAAAAAACATGGCACCCATTCTCATTTAGATATGACACGCATCCAAATTCCATCGGCTTTTGGGGCTCAAGGCCAGGCCCAAGATTTGTGCTATAAAGTTAGAAGGTAATGGAAGGTTGCCTAATACGCTAATATTGACAATACCCTAAGAAACGTTCAAAAATTTTTCCCCCCTTCACCACCTCACACATTTGAAGCGATGGTGAAAGATTTTGGTCTACCCGCGAGCGTAAACCGAGCGAGTGAAAAAACAAATATGCCTCTATGCTCCCTGCTTGAGCTTGGGCCACTTCGGGAACAATTTATAGGTGTTAATCGGTCCTTCGTTGAAGTCAATTCATTGAAACTAATACCATTACCTGCCGAAAGTCTTTGGCCATCTGTTTTCAATTCCGTGTTAAATGAAAAGAGAGAGCTAGGTGTTACCGACAAACCGCGGCATTCACCTTTAAACTTCAGATCACATAGTTTCAATCCAAATGGAAAACGGTAATAAAATAATGGTTTAAGGTTCCTACTTGTTTTGTGCTTTTATTGATGTTATGTTGTTGGTTTTCTAACTTCTAATAATCCGTTTTCAGAAGTTATTATATAGACAGGAGAATTTAGCAATCTGTTTCTGTATTTGAATGTACCCAGAATTTAGGCCCCCAACATCGTTATATATTCAAAAGGGAGCGCACCACTGGAATAGTCAAATCACATTCGGGTAAGAAACTAGACCAGATCCATGTCATGAATTCACCGAAGGTGGTTCCAACCACACATTTGCTTGACCGTTCGTCAGTCAATAATGAAATTCGGAAGGCATAGGCGTAAAGCCGGGGATGGGGAATATCCCCCACCCCCAATATTTTGATGAGGGGGGATTGTCAATACGATCCTTCCCCCCAATTTTTGAGGCCCTTCAATTGTGTGTTTTGACCACAAAAACCTCATTTTTACCATAATGTTTACAATGGTAAATTTCCGCGCGCTTTCGCTCGCCTTTAGTTCTAATTAGAATTACTTTTAACAATTTTTAAAGCTTCAACTGGCAAAGTTCTACTCGCTTCGCGCTGCAACATTTGCTAATAATGGGTCTTTTCATCAACCCCGTTTCATTCATAAATTTTCATCAACCCATCCCATCCAATGTCAAAAAGAAATATACGCCACTGGAGGAGGGTGGCAACCAACCCCCCTTAGAAAACTGCGTATTAGAAAGTAGCTAAGGAGGTTGAGGGTTAACTAGACCCTCCCAGGGTATGTTGTATACGCGACTGGTATAGAGCTAATCCAGTCACCGAGTGGTATTTGAAATTTTGTTAATCAGCGGACAAGTGGTTCGTATGAGGGCGTATGGCGGCCATTGGGGTTCAAAAAGGTGGCAGCGCAAGTTTTAAGACCTATGCCCCAAGGGTGCAGGGAGGGCCCAGCCTGATTTTTTTTTTTAGGATTTTAGTTTTTTTGTTTGTTTGATATACATTGGATTCATCGTGTTGGTGAGTTCAATTCCAAATAAATAATAAGTTTGAATTTTATGTTAATTTAACTCACCCTATTAGGTCCACGGCATTGTTTTGTCGCTCTCCATTTTTGCACGACATGTGGATTAGAACAATAACACTATTCGTAAATGTACGAATTGAGAGTTTTTATTACAGTCTCCATTCGTAGAATGGAGTGTTATTTGTTCTAACTCCACATTCGTACAAAACAATTGAACAACAAACAATCATGACGTTTGTGTGATTTAAGAAGAAAATCAAGAAGATTAAAAGTATTTAATGAAAATATTAATTCCGTTGACTTAATTATTAATTGTTACGATTAATTACACCACAAGAATCACCGATTAGACGTATACCAATAATCTTCGTCAAATTTAACATAAAAAGGGCGGTGGTGTCATTCATTAATTGACATTTGGCGTATGAGCCAGGGTTGATATTTTTTTTTCTTTTGTTTTGATTGTTGTTAGATTTAGGTCTGCTTTTATTTTGTATTTATTTTGCTGTTTTTATTACTTTTAATCCGCGCATGTTTTTAATTGTTTCATTTCCCCTTTGCGTAGTTATAGTTGCGTAATACGTTATTGTCCAATGACAAAGAATGGGACAAGACAAGGTTTGCCAATTGCATCACCTCGTGCGTAGGACAAAGTCCTTTATTCAATCATACAGGTTTCTCTTTTCTCCCAACAACCATAGTTTTCAATATGGCCTGTCTTTGATAAATTCATTCAACACCAGGTGTGTGGGTTACTTTGGAGACAACTTCCCCTATTACATGTGCGTACCCCCATACAACAGATGAGCCCCCTCTGTAAAGCCAACAGAAGCAATGTCTGTACAGCCACATTGCAATATTTATTAGTATGACAAAGCCACATATTAAAATACTAACATTCTGATGAATTGCCTGCCCTTGGCATGAGACAGTTTCCTCTTGCCAAATTTTAACCAATTAATTTAAAATTAACTACAAAGCCAAAATTAATACATCATTATATCTATCACCAGAGAACCATTGTACCAAATATTGGCTGACATTACTATATTTGGATAATAATTAACCATTCTAGCTGGCTTACTCGCCTCAGTCTAGGGATCAATTAAATATTGGCCTAAAGTTGTGAATCAAACAGTTAAAGGGCTCCTAAAGTCATACTCAAGAACTGCCTAAACATTGTTTGAATATTAACATAAACTGTTTAACCTGAAGTCAGTTACCTCTAAAGCTTCCGCAGGCATCCAATATCTACGAATAAATTGCAACATTAATAATTGAGTAGCATAGGCTGAGACTGAGTGCAGAAATCTGAGTTAAATAACATTTAGGATTGGCTGAACTAAATTAAATGAAAAGACCATTATATTTGCTATTTGCCAGCATTTGATAAATGCTATAATTAATACATAGAGCATAACACTGCAGAGCCGGAAGTCAGTACTTCTGGCTCGCTCACATCGATATCCGTAAGATAAAAATTGCCATATTATGATGACCAAAATAACTGGCCAAATAAATGCAATAGCTGCCTTTTTCCTAAGAAATAGAAAGATAAAACTGGTGCCAACCAAGTTTCTGAGCCAGAACTTTACCAACCAACCCCCCCACCCCTTCCGGCGGGGGGGGGGGGGGGGGCCGGGGGGGGGGTGAAGCGAGACCAAGCTGGCAATTTTAAATTTACCAATACCCTGTATATACCAAATTTACAGATAAACTGGTGCCAAACAGTTTTTTTTTTTTCTGAGCAGAACTTGTCTTCTCACTCTTAGTCATTGCCCAATTCCCTGCAGACTTTGATGAGCAAAATTTTTTTTCAGGTTACTGTAAAACACCCTCTAGCCTGCAGCACCTCCGGCAATGATCGCACCAAATAATCCTTTAACCCAAGTAGCAAATTCCCTATACAATACGATTGTTTAACACATAATTTGCCGACTCCTTCCCATTTATCCACACAAATTACCAACTAACTTCATACTGGGAGGAAGGCCAAACTGACGTTGATGATCAAGAAATCCAAAGGCCTTGGGGCCAAATTGCAAAAAACCAATGCAGAAGGAGGGCAGGTCCCATTTATTCCAGGGTTTTCTTAAACTGGCATTAATAATGAAAGTGATTAATGCCAATTAACAGTGAACATGAGCCACACTTAACAATAAAAATAAAACACATCCAAGCAAACTGCGCAAGCATAATTTGGCGCAATATAAACTCGTGGTAAAAACGAACCAAAACCCACAAGTTTTTTATGCAATTTCGAAATGGATTCCCAATAATGCATTAGAAATTAATCTAACTGTACACTTCTAACTCATCATGTTCAACAAACCAGACATGAGAAGCTATTTAACGGAAAACAATACACTCGGTAAAAATGTGCCCCTGATAATGCACCGCTCAGCATTTCTGGATTAAGAACATGCAAAATTTTGAAAAGCTGTATGCTTATAGTTCTAAAAAACCTTCAAAACTTTATGGAGAAGAACACATCAACGATTAATTTTGAACTCCAGCCTCGCAAATGCGCAATGATGACTAGATTCCTAGTCAACGAAAGATGGACACACACGGCACATTTTCACAAATGTTGAATTCCCAACGGTTTGGCATACAAATGTAGCTAGTGACGTTGAAAACCTATATTATATTACACCATAAGGCCTGGAGTGGCGTCATTTAGTGGCTAAATACAACAGAAATATTTAGAGCCTATCTTAAGATTAGGGGTCACATGGTAATTCGACACACGTGACACTCGTGGCAGAGCCATTCCTTAACTTGAGACACTTATGACACAGCTGCTCTTAACTTGTGACATTTTGGCACCTGGCTTCTTATCCAGTGACCGCCATTCATAATCTTGGTGACACTGCGTAGCCCAGTTATTTTGCCAACCATGTAGACCCCCATAGATTTATCTGAAAATTTAATCAAGCGTTATGTGTACCATAAACAAGGGCAGACCATATTTAAATGAAGCACGCAAATCATACCACAGCTTCCAGCAGTGACACCCTCATAGCTCTCAATATACGGCACATGTATTTCATTGAGACCTGTAAACTACACAAAGTTTTACAAATTAACTAGCACAACACAATCCCGAGGTGGGTTTATGTGGTATAAGGCCGTGTTACTGATATACAATGGTATTAAGCCATAAAAACACACAACAGCTGCATTAATCGCAAAACCTGAATGTAAATAAAATCTTAATTCAGAAGATGGCTATGCCAAACACGAATGTGACTTCGCCATCCAATCAACACAGGTCCGAATTTTGGCCGGAAGTACATGTATATGAGGACTACATATACGTGTTAACATGAGCCTCTGACATTCAATATACTTGCATAAAAAAATGCAAATACCAAAGGTGCGCCCGCAGGCGGACCCGGCTTTCTGCCACTGGTGTTTGGGCCAGACTCCAATACAGAAGCTGTTGGAGGGTGGGGGGTGTTTTGGGTCCCCACCCCTCCCGCACTTCCCATTCTTATTGCCTTTGCCCTCATAATGCCGACACCCATTTATACTCCTGGGTGGAAATATGGCAACTAGTGGAATACCATGCACAAGTGCACCACACCATGGTGACACGGAGCTCGAACTCATTAACTTTTAAATTAAGACGGGCATTGATCTAACTGCACCACCTGTGCATAAAATAGAGTCTGTATGATTATAATAAGCACTGCCTGCAATCTAACCCTTTAACACAGATTAAAGTTACAGTGATTTTCCCCATGGCTGGGAATTTAACTGCAAAGGTAGGTGGAATTAAGTGAATTATTACAAACACAAATGTTCATTTCCAGTGTAAATACATTTTATGCAATTAACTTGAAGTCGCACAAACCATTATATTAAGGTAATTACAAAAAGGTACATTGCCTCCAAAACCTCAACTATTAACACGCAACGCAAAAACACAAAGTCAGAGGGTACATATGCAAGGTGTTCAAAACAAGTTCCGAGCCAACTATAAATACGATGCATATTCTAATTGAAAACAGCACAAGCATTATAGCGAAGAAACCCGAATTACAATGTATCTGCGTTAAAACGACAGAACCAAACGTACCGCTAACGTGCCCACTTCTGCTCACACGCGTGTGTCTGCTTGAGTATTTAGTGAGAGAGTATAATGCGTGCGTATAAGTATGTGTTGGTTTTTTCTTGATGATCGAATTCATTGTTTGGAAGGTTTAGCAAATCAAATTTTCTTACACTGAAAGGCACAGCTTATACATGCATACAGAAACTTTCTCCCTGAAATGCACAAAAAATTTAAATGACGCACCATCAAATGGCGTGTACCGCTATTGCAAAAGCGTAGGTACAATAAAACAATAAAATGGACGCTAAAACCATGTAACTGCCAAAAAACATAAATAGAGGTATTTGATCACATATGTCCACATATTGTTCAAAAAATCAACATGCAACAATGCCTTCAAATGAATTTTGAATGAAACGGGTTGCCTAATACACAAAGATAGCAACCGCAATCAACCCAATTTATGTTTTACATAATACCATGGACTTGGAGACATTTCCGCCCCTAATAACCCATAACACCGATTGAGCCATCTGTAGGCCAACATGCAAGTTTTTGTACAGCCACATATGCAAATTTTAGAATAGTTTAAAAAAAATGAATTCAATGATTGCATGCCACATAAGAAAAAACACAACTGAAGGACTTCACTATGAGCTCGAAAATCTCAATTCCTTGGCACAGATCAGTAGCTACATTCACCAATGTTACTTAGAAATAGACCCCTGTATTTTGGATGATATTGAACCCAGATTACCCGAGGTCAGTTGATCAAATGTTGTACAAGTACAACTCCACTGAAACTGTGGACCTTTGGTGGATTGAACATATTGTAACTCATAGTGCTTGTTGACTGAATCAAACCAATGAATGGATCCGATAAAGATAAAAACACAACATAGATATTAAGAAACGCCTGCAAGTTATTTAGTAACACCGTATTATCATGCAGCTCCACCTGTGTATGTTGGCCAGTTAACCCTTATGGTGCATTATAACAGCTGCCCACCATTAAGAGCTTTAATTAAGCCCACATGGCATGAATAGGCCTATACGAGAGAATCAATCACAAGTGAATAAGAGGCCTGTAACCATTACATAGAATTAACAGAGTAGCGTTAAACTATTAAATGCCCACTCCTATTGCACTAAATCGGGCGTGATCCGCAACCAACGGCCCAATTGACATGAAAAAACTTGGTACAATTTATTCATTTGCTGACTATCAATATCAATTGACCCGACTAAAGCTATAAGCTATTCAGAAACACAGTGTTAACATGCAGTCCCACTTGTTCATGTGCAAATGTCATTATAGGTGGAATTAACATGACAACAACGCTGATCCACTTCTTATAGCTCAAATGTGTGAAAAGCCTGCAACCCATTAATGAGAATGCTATAGGGACGAAGCATAATTAATAATCAACATCTTTGATTTAAAATTCATGGAATTAATGACTAGACCGATTGCACGTAAAATTGAAGTGGACTATAACTTTGGCCTCAGTTGTCTTGCATGTTACGGTATTATCGCATTGTATTTCCATGATATCAGCAACCAAATCCTGACCAATAAACTTGAAATGGCCGCTAGAATGAAGCTTTATACCCATGAAAAAGTCAACCACATTCTTCACAAGGCTGGTTGATTTGAAGCAAACCTCACAGTGCAGTGATTTTGTGACCTTCAACAAGCCTGACAGTTCACCTCACACCACAACGCCAACTGTTTTCCTTTGACGTTTGTTCATTCGGCATTTACAAATTATTTTCTGGAGCTCTCGAGTCTCACATTTCTCGCCAAGTTAATACTGCATCTTTGGAGAAAACGACGGCAAAACCACTTTTTGAGGTTATTTCCCAATTGTAGTTATCTTCCCACAAATACTAATAACTTAGTGTACTCAATCCGCCGATTCTGCTTCCTGGACAATATGAACGGCGTTAGAAATTTGCCCTTTGTTCGTTCTTTAAATATGCACGGAACAGTTCAGATGAAAAATCAACAACATCAAACCTGAATTCTGCTTTAACTCATATGTTGTCCACATCGGAGTTAATAATTCTGACGCAATGTCTTACCCGATCCTCAATACACTACAATCCGTGCTTTCTGAAACAGTTCCAAACTCCTAAACGACTATTCGGAAATAATCAGGCAGAATACTCGGTCCTATCATCGTCACGCCATACTCTCCCCGCAAAACAGAAACGTAATACTCCAATGGATCTATTTGGGGGGGGGCTAATTCATTCTTACAATCATTCGAAACATTGACTGGCGAAATATACAACTTGTCCCCGAAAAAAATATTCATATCAGCAATATTAATTTTTTTGGCCCAATTTAAGTTCATCTCAACTGGAGTTTTTACTGATCTTTTTAAGAGTTCCAGCTTTCTGATATTTTTAAAGTGGTGTAATTTGGGGGTCTGGTTCAGGAGTTATTGGCTAATTATCTGATACAGTTTGAAAACCTGTTGGGCAGTTTTCGGTATTCTGATATCAACAACGTTGCCATTTAAAATCACCTTCAAGACAGTCTTTTATTGAAAATTAAATAAAAGTAGTATAAAGTGTCTTGCTTCTTGTGATTTAACGTAATGTATAACTTTATAATGTCGGCAATTGCTAATGAATGCATGTAGCATTGGGAAATTCAATTCCAAACAGTCTTTTTTTCTCAGCCTTTACTCAGGTTCAGCAGAATTAGGAACCATACAAACACCTTTGTTGAAAGTACGCTGAGACCTTTGACACAACCAGCCTTTCCTTTCTGCCTCTTTGTTTGAAACACTGCTTTCATTCAATCATATTCCTCCCGGCATCTTGGAGGCATTGGGGAATAAGGGAAGGGTAAAGTGTCCCTCCACATAGAGCGTTAATTGTCCACACAACACTCTGTAGACGATTCGTTTGTCCACACAACAAGCGTAGACTTGTTACAATTATTTCAGCAGTCAAATTCACCAAAATTTCCATGCCTGTCACATTATTGTCCCTCATTTCACCCACAACATAATAATTTCTGGTGCTTTTTCCACTGAAAAATAATGTATTGATTAGTTCAATGCATGAGAATACTCACTCTGATCTGTACAAATAATTCTTTTTGTTTAAATTAATGGTTTAATTCACATGAACTACACAAACACCCTTATACCTTTAGTTTGTTGAACCTTCAGGTTAAACTGGCCCAAGTGGTATTTTATCCTCTGTGTTCAACTGACAATATCTCCGCTTAGGGTCCATCAAATAGGATGGAATAAAAGCGAGGATTTAGCTTAGGATCTTGTCTAACAAATAAAGTCAAAAAATGTACAGTTTATATTTTTTTATAATTTTTAGTTTGATTGTATAGTTTTTATTGGGACAGTCTGTACTAAATATAGCATACAGAAGGAAGATAGGAACACAGTTGAAGCCTTGCCAATAGTCTTACAGATCAATTATCCATAAAGACATAATCATTCAGCCAAGGACAGTTTCCTTTAGCAAAACAATTTATTGTCAAGTAACTAAAACCAAGATCTTCTCCTACGCAGATCTGATGCTATGTGACGACGGATGGCGGAAAACGCTAAAGCCCGGGAGAAATGCCGACGCCCATTGGTCAACGGATTCGGAAGCCAACATGACGTGATTGAACGGTGGCTGGGCTCTATGCAAAGTAGAGAAACAATGACCGAGACCAATGGCCATTTAACCCATTCTCTGCAGTGGACAAATCCGCTTTTTTCCTCCGAATACTCTTCATAAAACGTTATTACTTTTAACATCTTAATACATCAAGATTTTATTTCCTATTCAATCTTTGGTTTCTTTTATTTGCTTTGGTTTTGTTTACATGGTTTTATGTTTGTTTATTTGTTTTTTTAATTAGGCCTAAGGACTGCTCAACCAACCATCCAGGCTTTTGAGTTTGATCATTTAAGTTTATGTTACGTTTATCGACATTTACTACACCCTGAAGGTCTCTTTTTAATTGTAAGAGTAAAACGATGTTAAAATCACGAAGTGGAATCATACTCAGTGCAAGTATTCAGATATAAACAGTGGGGAACTAACACTGTAAATCAAACTGTTTATAGATTCGTTACACGTTTTAAACACACGTTTTTAGTTAATCAGTTACACCACAACGTAGTAATAGGAAGGTTTAATCTAAAACCGTGGTATTTAGGAGCGGTCAATATTTATGCGGGGAGGTGCAATGGAGGATTTCATTTTTTTCGGCAAAAAAAAAAAATCGCGTTTTCCCTTCGCTTCCGTTTAAAAAATTCACATTTTCATTGATAATAGGTGATTTTATCATAAAAGTCCATGCTCCTCCTCTCTCCTTGATGAATATTTTCATACTCCCCTCTTGCTTACAATTTTCCCGTATTCTCCATCAAATCCTCCATCCGCCTAGCGTAAATGACATCTCCCTTACTTTTTAAATGTTTTTTTTTTAAATTAGACATGTGCACATGTTTATAATGCAAACAATTGTATGCGTATGTTCTAATCATTAGGCCTAAATGATGAAATTACTCTTAGGTGTTCACCTCCATATACCTTCATTGTGTGACTGTTTAAACATTTTGAAGTGTTTAAGTAGTGTAATAAAAAAAAAAAAAGATTTACAGCGTGAAAAGTAAGGGACAGTATTCGGCTTGAACAATGATTTACTGATGGAACTTCACAAGTGAATCTCACACCAAGTGTTATGAAATTGATAGGCCTACCTTTCTAACATTCGTCTCCGTTTAAGGCAGATTTATCAGTATATCAGTAGGGGGGTATATTATTCCAACAGTTCACGGTTTATCTCTTGTGTTTAACAGTATTTTCCATTTGCTTTACTGCTCGTTAAATCAACACTGCCATACGTTAAATAAATCCCAGACTCTCCTGATTTGGTTGCGTCGATTTCTGATGCCGTCTTTTAGCTCCTACAGCTTTAGTATGATCCAAGACATGATATAGACGTTGGAGAAGTAAATATTTGATCATTTTGATCCCAGTTTCAGGCAAATCAATGTATTATATCCCATTATCGTATTCTGTGTTTCACTGGGAACGTCATGGAGTTTAACTTGTAAATAGAATCACAACGGCGCTTTGAGGCTTGGATTGGAGAAGTAAATATGCCGTTATATAAATCCCAGTTTCGGTCAATCAATGTATCCTATCAAATTGTTGAATTCCCTGTTTCACCGACAAGTTTATGCATGGTGTTTAACTTGTAACCAAAATATAGTTGCCCACGGAAACATTGTACGTGTAATTCAGAGGCTCTTATTTCCACCACTGACATGACTGAGTGAGCACAGAAGCTACACTGGGTTTGAACTATTATCCTCACTAACGATGCATTTTAGTCATGCAAATTTCAGGGACATGTTTAAAGAATAACGAAATTTATACACAATACTTCTTAAGTTATTAAGGACCCTTGACACTCTTCTTATGCATTCATCTCTATTGGTTTGTTTATTACTACATTCGTAGAAGAAACAGTTTCTTTCAATCTTTCTTTCTTTGTTTGGGTCTTAATTGTTTTTCACTACTTTAGTACTCGACAAGCTTGAAGACTCACAAGAATAGGCAACACCCGAGGTGTGCGTTAAATAAGATAATGGCCTCGTTTTTCACGACATTCGTGGAAAATAAAACACGGCTTCGGCTGCGCCTCTGCCGTATTTTATTTTCCACGAATGTTGTAAAACTCGGCCATTATCTTTTACCGAACCTACTGTGCCCTGAATCCGAAGACAGAGCCGAGACTGTGGGACAGTCTAAGGGTTAACTGGCCTGAATCTAGCCCGCGTTAATCCGATATGCTACCATTCTTACCATGTTGCTGATGGCTCGAAACATCGCATAGGTTCCACTGTGACCAATAACCAGATATATCCCTAATAGGCATCATATAATTTAGTCTGATTTTTAATCTGTAGGGCTAATTGATATTCACTCCAGAGCTAGCTTTGCCTAAACAATACCTGTAACATATTTCACGATAAGTGTCCTGATTATATGAAATGTGATTTCAATAGAATTTATTTATTGCATCATTTCAAATATACACGGACAGGTTCGCATCACGTTTTACTACCATAGTATTAAAGATTGGAATAATCTGGCTTCTACTATCAAATCAATTTCTCATAAAAACAGGTTCAAACAAGCTGTCAAAAGTCACATTATAATCTTAGATGTATAACCTTTTGCATTCACAATACCCTAGCGAGTTTTTGTTTGGGTGGGAGAGTGGGAGTTTGGTAGATGGTAGTTTTCTAAAGGGTTGGGTTGATTAATATTTAAGTAATTTTAATGTTTACTTTATTATCATCATCATTATTATTTTTTTATTATTATTTATTAGTAGTAAGTATTATTAAAGGGTCACCTGGTAGTCTAATCCCTCAACCAACACCCTTTGAGGATCAGAGAATTCCACGGAATCACTTTGCTACCCAATCCATGACACTGCAGTCACAGTATCCCTATCGATCATCCTGGATCAATGGCAGATGGTATGAGCAATGGTCATCCGCTACTTTGAACCTAAAGCAGTTTGTGGACAGCCCATCTAGCAAGCCCCAAAGGCTTTGTGTGACCTTGAAGATCCGTCTTTAACCAGCTATAGTTTCACATCTCCAGGTTGAATTCAGCAGGCCGGGAATTCCTCTTGGGGACTTGTAAACCTCACAGTCATCTGTGATGTGGCTATGGTTTGTGGCTCTCCACAATCGCAGTTTGGTGAAGGTTCTACTCCGATCTTGTGAAGGAAGTTATTTGTACGACCAACGCCAGTTCTGAGTCTGTTGAGGTTGACCCATGCTTTCCAAGCATTAATATGTGGACTTCAGCCCTTTCTAATTTTTGCAGCTGTTTACCTCGAAAGCGCATCCCCACAGAACGCAAGAACTGTTGAAATATTGTAGCATTGTGAAAACTGCGTCAGCTCGACATTCAGGTTGGGGATGGCGCTCATATGATATTCAGTTCAGGAAGAGTCAGGCTGTGAAGCCACATAGGTCCTGGGGCTCAATTGATATGGAATTATGGCTTTGTATGTGCAGACTCCCGCCACCTCTTATAGTTTTAGTTCATATGAGGGTTATAAGTCAGTTAGACCTGATAGTAGTGCACAAACCCAAGATTTTTCGTGGTCAACGCAGCTTCCATGATCAAACTCGGGCCTTGCCCAGTCAATCATTCACATACAAACAATGGACGGGGTCCAGTATGGCTAGAGCAGTTGCTTCCAGTTGTGTCTACGACGACTTTCAACACAAACAAAATTCAACAGAGGACGCCAATTTAATTCCCCTCCCCCGTAACTGTTGCACAGTAAAGCACGCTGGTCATGGCGCACATTCATGCAAGAAGGGGGCCTGTGGTTCTAATTACTTAGGCAGGGTTTGTCTTTGTTGTAAATATCCATCTCCTATTGTGGTAGATACCTTATTGCCTCTACTGGATAGTAATCCTATTATGAATTGGGCAAATATTCTCGGGGGGTGGGGTTGTATGGGTTAAATTGGGTTTTGGGTCCCAGGTTGGTCGTGAGTCTAAAAGAAATTTGAAGGTCCCTTTCAGAATCCACCCATGGTAAATTTAATCATTTCGCCTATTGGGTTATTCCTAACCTAAAGCTCAACAAGGCATAATACAGGATGATTCAGCACCTATCATATCCTGATGGGGAATCAATATGATTGAATCGATAGTGGATTGTTGTGCAGTTAATTATATCGCTGATTGCCTTATCACTTTGTCAGATGCAAGCGTTCCGTTAGTTGGCACCATCAGCAGCCACGATTGGGGATTGTGTCCCAGCATTTTTATGGGTGCTTTAGTTGCAAGAAAAGAAATTTTGTCGGCCGCCTTGTCAAGGAGCACTAGGGATACTTATATCCGCGCATTAAATGCCTTTGTTTCCTTTAGAGTTAATTGGGAGTAGGCAATGTTTGGCCAGCTTGCATATCACAAATCGTTGGATATTATTGCCTTTTTAAGTTTACAAGGGGTTGCTCCATCTTAATTTCCTACTTATAATTCTCCATTGTAATATGTTCACAAATTGAATAATTGGCCAGATCCTACTATTAGTTCATTATTTCTGAGATGAAAGATGGGTGTCGACGTTTACAACCACATCAGGTTCTAGGTTCCCTATACTTTTCAAATTTTGAGCAAGCTAGTGAGTATTTTTTACTTCAGTTTGCTCTCTTGTCCTATGAGTTTGTAAGTTTAAAAGCTGCCTTTGTCCTCCTGGCCTTTTTCGGTTTTTCAGAGTTATGTGAACTTACTTGCTATAGAGGGGAGTTAGATAATACTCGTGCAATGTGTGTAGGCGATATTGCGTTTATTTCCAGGATGAGACCATGAAGTTGAAGCTAGTCTTGAGAGTTTTTTCTAAGACTTGACCAAGTAGGCAGGGCCTCAATCCTAACTATTGAAAGGCACTCTAATACTAGTTTGTGTCCTGTATCAGCAGTCATGCATTTGTAAGCATGAGACCTCCATGGGAGAACTTGCTTTTTAGGCATTTTGGCGGGTGCACCTTTAACACCTCCAGTTTACACATAAGCTAAAAGAGTGTATTAAGGTCTTAGGACTGTCCGCAGATAATTTTTCTGCCCATAGCTTTAGAATAGGGGCTGCCCTTTCTCTGCAATGGCCGGGGTTACAGATGACGCAAATCAAGATATGACAAATGGCGGTCAAAATCAGCTTCAAACTTTATATTTAGGGGCCCAAACCAACTGATTTCTTTTATTATAAACGCACCTTATCATGCCCTACGTCACCGTATTCATTGTATTTTGCCTATTGCTCAAATGCCGTCTCTTGACTTACAGGCGTGGTTGATCGTCCGTATCTTGGGTCATGGTTACATTTACTTCATTGTTATTTATTACGTGATACCCACATTCTTCTCTGTTTATGTCACAGAGCAGTGTCACCGCACATGGTCGTCGGCGACAATATCGTTCGTTGGGCTGGCCAAAGTAATGAAGGCAGTTTGGTAGGTTTGGCGAAGTCATCTGGAAAGGGGTCCTGGAGCAAAATGGGCTGCTGTACCCAATCTCTTCGGCGCTATTTAGCTGTTCATCATGAAGTGTCCAACATTCCTCTAATTGGTTCATTGGGCAATGATATTTTCAAGGCAGACTTAGGTGATATTCGTGCACGGTTGCCTCCAACATTCAGGCTATTATTGGATTTATTACCTACCACAGGATCATATGGTCTGACATTTGTCAGCGGCATGTATCTAGAGGTGAGGCTCCAGAGGGTGGTCTGGCCATCGCAGGCACCATGGAATATTAACAGCTTTGCTCGTCGTCTTTTGTCAGCCATGCCGAACGCTACGTGTCACATGCTGGTCAGCTCAGAGCTAGCAATGAGAGCATGTACCATCATGATGGTTTACATTTAAGTGAAAATGGGAAACTTGCTTTCAGAGAGAATCTGTCAATGGATGTTGTTTTTTCAATACAAATCCTCAGCAGTCCATTTTCCACAAAGAGACTGAGCTCCAGGTCACAATGTTTTTTTTTTTTGAACATTGATAAAGAGACATTTAGTGCTACGTCAAGTTAATATCTCAGTATTGAGGTAAGTGGGTTTGGTAATTTTACTTTGGTCATTTTACTTTGCCTTGGTTTCCCATTTTACTGTTATGTTTCACATACTTTTGAAAAATTGCGGGGGGGGGGGTTGGGACAAATTTCAAGTGAAATTGTGTTTTGGCAAATTTTCTTTATTTTACTTACCCCCCTTTTTACATTTTGAGATAAAAATGATGGTAAAGTAATTATCGGATCTAAAATAGTTACAACAAGATAATGTCAAATTTTGTGGCAAATTGCACAAAAACTATATCCGGGGAACCATGTGCAACTTCAATTGAGTCGTCCTCTTTAGGAAAATTACCAGGGATGGATTGGTTTCATTATAAGGGAAAAATGTTAAATGTATATATATATGTAAATGGTAGGTCTCCAGCTCTACCATAGGTGGCAAATTGCACCTAAACAAATTTTAGGACCATGTCCAACTTCAAATTGAAGGGATCCTCTTTAGGAAAATTACCAGGGAGGGATTGGTCTCATAAGGAAAATTGTGAGATGTTAAAGGTATATATATGTAAATGGTGTGTCAAGCTCTAACATAGGTGGCAAATTGCACCTTAACAAATTTAGGACCATGTAAACTTCAAATTGAAGGGATCCTCTTTAGGAAAATTACCGGGGTCTATGTTTTCAATCTCACACAGGGATTTAAATTTTGTGTAGGCCGTTAATGGAAAATGTTAGATCTTTGAATGAATGAATTAACTTTGGTATAATATTTGAGTTGTTTGGCGTGTGGAATGATAATAAATATTGCATTCCTGACAGAATGTCACTTCACCAGAATATTTGGTTCTGCCTATCTTTGATTTGGTGATGATAAATCAAATCATCTTTGTAATTGTTTACACCTTGTGTTACCAATTAAAACTTCAATTGTTTATAACTAAAACGTTTCAGCGTGGCAAACATGAAACAAATAAAAAATAATATACAAGTTACATTACATTAAGTTACATATTATCAAATACAAAAGACGCGAACTAAATAGTTTTAAATGTGCTTAAAGGCGCGTGTTCCGATCGTCTTTGGACCCCCCTGATTTACCCGGAAGTAGTATCAATTTTGATATAAGATGAAAGGCCATATTTTTCTCATTGTCGTCCTGAAATTTTGAGCCCTCGAATCCATTTCATTCCCAAGATATTAACAAAAAACCGCCGTTTTAGTGGTTAACCATCAATATTAGCACAGTATTGAATAGGGCTTTGCAACATGCATTACTGCGTCTAACATGAAAACCGCAAGTTTGTTTCCCACGGTACTTGATGGGGTGTATGTGCAAGTGCCAGGCTCTCATATCAAGTAGAGAACACAATACACATAAATCGGAACAAGCATCTTTAAAGGGGCGTGTTCCGATCGTCTTTGGGACCCCCCTGATTTACCCGGAAGTAGTATCGATTTGATATCAGATGAAAGGCCGTATTTTTCTCATTGTCGTCCTGAAATTTTGAGCCCTCGAATCCATTTCATTCCCAAGATATTACGAAAAAACGCCGTTTATAGTGTTAACCACGTTATTCAGCACAGTATTGAATAGGGCTTTGCAACATGCATTACTGCGTCTAACATGAAAACCGCAAGTTTGTTTCCCACGGTACTTGATGGGTTGTATGTGCAAGTGCCAGGCTCTCATATCAAGTAGAGAACACAATACACATAAATCGGAACAAGCACCTTTAATTCAAATATTGTCGTAGTCGCCTCTCTCTTACATTTTTTAAAATAGTATCTTCCTTTATAAACGCTGAGATAGCTACACTACTTCAAAGGTTAGGAAGGCTGTTTTGGTTTTCCGAACAAACTTGATAAGAACAGAATAAACAAGCCCTGTATAGAGTGATGCGGTGTATGTCCCTAGGCGTCTAACTTGATTCTGCGATCAATATGAGGCCTAGTTTAGCAATGCTGAACTCAATGTGGTAGAGGAATAGAATATTGGAAATTCCCACCGATTTTTCTCTTAAATGTTTATTCCTTAATGATATTCTACAGGACTATAAGCCCCGTTTCGATCACAGCCTTTCTAGCATGAAATTCGGAAATAAATGTATAACCTTTTTATAAATATCAAATCATAATCAAAGCTTCCTCTGGTATGCCTATACATGCTCTGTGCCTTTGTTTAATTTTGTTTAAAAAAAAAGTGCTAAAATTTAATAATAATCCTAGATTAAATTAAGATACCTTGACTTTAAGGTACAACCTTTGACCCGATTTTGCTAATGTTGTCAATTGGTGGTAATGTAATTAATATGTTTCGATTGCAGAAATAATTCCCATTGTAAGACTGCTATCACAGATCACTTTTCTCTCTCACTTATAACAATTACTTGATGTGATGCAAATGCAAGAAAGAATTAAAAATCAGCCTTGAAAAATCAGTGACTTATTACGACTTTACCAATGCAGATTTAAACATAATTCAGAAATAGAAAACAAATCGTTACATAAAGCGAATTTCGTCTATCACACGAACATATGGCTTAAAACCAGACAGCATTAACACATTGACAAGAAAAAAAAAAAATGACATTCTATCTAGGTGTAATTTTTTTCCAAATACTTTAGTGTAACCTTAATGTTTAAACCTGAAGTGCCACTTCAAAATGCTCTTCGTAGCAAATATTTACAGTTTCGAATTTGGTATTTTATATTACTCTTATACAAAATGGCGCCAAACCACGACACAAGAAATACAACATGATTTCAACATTATACGTTCAGTAAAATTTAGGAATTGATTGTAATTTGCTATCACAAATCACGTTTTCTTATTTTTTTCACAACAATCAACAATCCCGTTCAAAATTAAAGCTTCTTCACGGTCTTATTCTCTTGACCTTTTAATATTTTCGTTAAACTAAACTATTTTCGAGATAACACAACTATTTTGCAAAAAAGCTTAAACTACGTTTAGTGGGGTGTTGGTTTCATAGCAAATAATAACCCCTTTTCACCAGCGCTCTCCCTCACTTTCTCTCTCTCTCCCTCGCTCTCCCATTCGCTCTGTCTCTTCAGTATAAATGGTCTTCTCCGGGGTCTTCTCTTCTTCTTGCGTATGACGGCAGCAGCTAAATGTGTTAAAGTTGGTGGAGCCAGCTCACTGTTGATTGCTTGGGGTTTGAGAAGTATATTTCCACCGGTGGACGAAAAGTAGAGCACTCATTGAGAATGTGGTCCATAGTCTGTGATGGAGAGCCACATTGGCAGGCTGAAGTGGTCGCAGCCACCATCGGTGCATTGCTGTTGAAACGACCGACTCCTGTGAGAATCTTGTTCAAGGTGACCCATTCCTTACGTGGAAGATTGCTTCCAGATGGGAGTTCTGTCATAGGTGTGATAGTGAATTGGTCTGTTCTTAGAGTAGTATCTAGCCAGGCAGTGTTCCATGTCTGTAAGATGTTGAATGGGGAGCTGGAGAGTTAAACTCTGCCGAGCTGGTGTGATTCTTTGCTTGTTGTCCAACAGACCCCTATTCAACAGTTTATGTGTGTGATGTTCTCTCCGAAGCACTGGAGGTGCAATGCCTGAAAGCCCTGGTAGAAACTCAGATGGAGTGGAACGAAGGCAGTTAGTAATGATTCTCATTGTCTCGTTGAGTACTGTGTCCAGCTTCTTTGTGTGAGAGCTATTGCCCCGTGCTGGAGCGGCATATTCAGCAGCGCTGTAGACCAGAGCAAGGGCGGTGGTGCGTCGAGTGGATGGGCTAGCACCCCATGAAGAGCCCGCAAGGCGGCACAGGAGGTTATTCCGCGAAGCTACCTATGCACATACTGACTCGAGATGCTGCCGATAAGTAAGCTGCCGATTAAGCTTCACTCCCAGATAAGTTAGTGTAGGATTGTATGGCAGAGGCGCTCCATTGAAATTGATTTGAAGCTGGTGATGAGTCTCGTTGGTATAATGATGTTTTTGCAATTTCTGACGGCCTGTGGCACGGCCTGTTTCTATAATTATCTTTCCCGGTTTTTCATGTACCTGTGGAAATTCATTTGAGATATCAGCACCCAAACTAGTCTTTTTCAAGACGCTCGGCTATGTCCACTTTCGAGGTACATCCCCCGTGTATGATCATTGGTATTGACCCTCCCCCTCCGCGCCTTTAGTCTATGTAAACCCAAGCTCGAACACGTCGTAGCCCGGGCGAAGCCCGGGACTACAACCCCCAATATGGAGTGTCCAGTCAGAGTACCTCGGACTATGTAAATGGCATATAGAAAAGCCTAAGCCTAGTCCAGCGCCCATGTAAACTTGTACGCATGTCACAGTATATAGAAAAATGGTCTCAGAAATCTATTTCATACCTTCAATTTTATATACAAGAATCACTCCCGTTTATTAACGAATTACAACCGTTCGCAAGTCAACACTGCACCGCTACCCGAATCTCCTCCCATAATAGAAATTGCTAAATACAGGAATCGCTCACTGCGAGGTGGAGCCGAGCGTCTTGTTATTTTTGTATTTCATGTAACTTGATGGGCCGAACCATTATGCAAATGAGGCACCGTAGCTGGATAAACAATGTCGCTTCATGCTGTCAATCATGAGTATAGCTGGAGCAATGAACGGGTCTGGTGACTGGTCATGTACGAATTATTTTGCGTGCGTTCATGTACAAAGGTCACGCTTCATGAATAAATTAATCTCGATCCAGTAATATTACGTCATTGCATCGTATATTTCATTGGCTATTTAAACTTGAATAATTCATCGTCGCCGTATATGGAAAAACAACCCCCCGCGAAGACTTTTTCCACGATCTCGGAAAAAAATTACAAACTGGCCAAGACGCTTCCCTGAGCTTTGGATATTTTTTTCAAATACTATGCGGGTCCGGTAAGTACGTAATTCCTGTTTCTAAAATTGAAAAAAAAGAGTTGGCGTCAGTGTTTGAAAATTCTCAAGACTGGAATAATACCGAAAGGCATTGTGGGAAAATGGATTCGCCCGTAGAGATTGCGTGTTAACTTTTCCGTGTCTGCGAGTACCGAAGTCCCGACAAAAACGTTCAATTTTCTCGCTAGGTTCTATAGGTTCAGACCCAATTACGATACATATTTAAAACAAAACATAGTAACAGACCCTCTGATGCCAAAACTTCCATAGAACCCATCCGTTTTCCAGAGATATTGGAGATTTAGTTTCATTTACACACATTCTCTATGACGGACGGATAACGTTAATCTCTCGCGCAGTACTAATTTAGATAATATCTTTCGCAGTCTGTAACACAGACTAGACACTTTCCGGACCGCCGTATTCAAATACGGTTCTGTGTAGTTTCTACTTTCTTTAGGCTAGTGATGTGTTCTACCTTGTCTCTCGTTTTAAAATTATCTTCACTTTTATGCCCCAGAACAACTTCTTGCTTTCTATTAATGTCTCGTTCAATTCCTCCCAAACTCCTTTCAAAACAAGACAGAGGCTCTCATTATCTCCTTACAAACACAAAGTTGAAGAAAATCCAGGATTGTAAGGGCATTTTAATTGATTTTTTGATATCACCATTGCGACATCCAGGGAAAGTTCTGGCGACCCCCATAGACCCCCATTTTGCTATGTAATTAGCCAACCAAATGTCACACGCACTATAAAATAATACATTTTTGGATCCTGTGAGACAATACAAACAACTTATCACCAGTTACAACAAAATCTGAGCATTGGGTAATTTTACCTCAGGATGACCTTGAACCAATACGGGGCTAAACCGCTTTAACTAAAGGTTGGAACCTAGGCAAATATATATTTTTTGTAACCCTTATGAGGAGACGAACGCGTTAGTGTACATTAGAACACAATTTGACTCGATTTTAAATTTTTCCCTGTACTAACATTTTCCCCTTGAAGAAGGGGGCATCAGTCCGAAAATTACCCCATACTTTTTTGACAGTTTAGGTCCTATTGAAACCCAAACATCAACAAAATCAATTTTAGCATGAAAATCCTACGGGAATACACATCAACCCACACTATATGGCACAAAAGGAATATGCATAAGAATATAAATATGCCTTTTACGGGTTTACAACAATAGTACATACAAATTTGTGATATTATTTTATTCCACATAGTTCCTATGATTTCTGTATTTCTCCGCATTTTAACTCACTCAATATGAGTTACAAAGTCGCAGTCAGCGTTTTAGGAGCTACACTACTGCTTGTGAAACGTCGAGTACCATCAGGAGGATTCAGTGGCGTTATCGGTACAATGTACTTGGAGGCTTTGCTATCGAACAGTTCTACACATGTTTCGCGCTTACAATGACAATCAACGTTACCCACACGAATAGTCTCTATTTTGCTCTATACTTTATATGACATGCTATATAGGCGAGGCTTCCTTCAGTTCTGCAATGCATCATTTAAAATGCCTCCCCCAAAGTTACTTAAGGTGATGGTTTCTTATTATATGTTTCATCTAAAAGCGCATTCGGTTTTTGTTGTTTCAAGATATTTTAAAGCCGCCGGCGAGCCAAGGTAGCCCTATTTCTATGATCGATGATACTTCACAAAATAAAGAGTGGCTTACTGACAGCGCACAGTTTATGTAGCTCATGCTAAGCAGCGAACGTGTTTTAGTATGTTGGGTGGAATGAATCGAAGCCAAACATTCCACATTCTACGAGATAGAGACCGTATTTGGATAAGTTGACATCTTCGGTACACAACTTAGCACCAGCACGTTCTGCACGTTCAATTAACCTTATTCTCCGTGATAATTTGAAGAATACAACCATACACGCATGCACATATGTTCTTATACTAAGAAATTGATTGTGAGTGTAGCATCACTACTAAACCGTTGTCCCACATATTTTCGATTGAGTTGTACTTAAGGTTGTTAATAAAAGAAAACTCATAATATTAAAAATGTAACTGTAACCCTTCGAATAATGAAATTACCCTTTGCTGTCTATACTAGGTTTGGAAAGTTAAACGAAAATTCAAGGTGCGATTTGTTTCACCATTCCCCTATCAAATGAAATGACACCTGCGATCATACACTGTGAGCGTAATTCATGGGTGGTCTTGGCTATAAAAATAAAACTCTCACTAAGCCCCCCCCCCCCCAGATGCTCCCGAGTAGATGCGTTTTCATAGCTGATGCTCCCAGTTTTGAGCTTGGGCCAACTGTTAGCGAAAGTGTTCAAGGTATAATAAATAGGGTGCCTCCTTGAAGTCAAGCCAACGAAAGCTAGGGCAATTGAACCTGCCGAATCCATTTGCCATCAGTTTATCCAGCGAGTCCCAGGGAACAAACAAGCGGGTATTCGCCTTTACATTTAGATTTTTGCTTGAATTCACCCACATTAGATCTAAAACGGCAATAAGAAGAACTTTTTTCAAAAGTTTTCGTTTTCCTTGACTATATTTTGTCGGTTCTTTCTGTTTTTTTTTTTTTCCAAATGGCATTATGTAGACGAGTAAAATGTTTAGCTGTTTCTTGGTGTTTGGATATCCTCTATTCAGGATTTGAGCCCCAAGATTGTAACATGGAAATGAGGTGAACGACCATGGTATATTCCAATCATACCGGTTAAGAAACTAGACCATATCCGGGTGCGGAAATCCATCGGAAGGTGGTTCAACGTTTTGCCTTGACCGTTACCGGGTTGAGTGATGAGCAGCGGACGAAATTAATTATGAACTAAGTGTACGGTCGTCACCTTCACCGCAACTGGACTGTGCCAACTCTTTTGAGGCTTTTTACCTCCAATGTCTACTTTATTATGTGATTTTGTTCCCAATCCGCCCCAGGATCAAAGCTCGTAATGTCAAGAGCGGACCAGCTTACACAGCTCTCTCCTGACACTACCAAAATGACTTGTGGATACGCAAAGAAGAAGGAAGAATAAATAATCAGTAGTCCTGCCGTAGCGTTAATAGACAACGTAATTGCTAACGAATTGTACTGAGCAAATACGTATTCGATAACAGCAGAATGTGCTTTGTGATTCACGGATACACTTATATAGGGATTTGTTCGTTTAGTGAGGCTGTTCATGATCATATCCAACCCACATCTAATGTATACCTTAAATTGCAAGTTAGAGGAGGCTTCAAAACATAGCCGCCGGTTACTCTCCAGTTCCGCCCCGTTATTTCCGGTTGAGTTCGGTTTCAATTGTTGTAAACAATGGAACACGTTTCAACCGCCATAACCCGTTGGACAACCGGAAGATAGGTTTTGAAGCAATCCCTTACTGCTTTCGTTTGAATTTATTGCACTCTTGTAGGTTCAGAAATGAAATTACTATCTACAGTGAGCAAAGTTTATGCATTGTTCAGATATTGGTCTAGATATCCTTGAGGAAAGTTTATTCACAAAATTTGAGTTAATTCTGATCTTGCGGTTTTCTGTTATGAGCAATTGCGTGTTTCCTACGGTCCCATAGGCCACGGACAGAAAATACAGAATTGCAAATTTCTTGCAGATACGACCGAATTTACACGTAAGGTTAGGTACACATGGATTACTAAGGCTAACGGTTCAGATGATATAAAAACTTTTAGGTAAGTCGGGGGGGGGGGGCGAGGTTGTAAATTACGAAATTTCCCTTTAAAAGTGCCTAATTCAAATATTGCCGTAGTCGCTCCTGTCTTAGAATTACCTTTGTATTTTAAATATTATCTTCCTTAATAAACGTTGAGATAGCTACAGTACTTCAAAGGTTAGGAACGCTGTTTCCGACCAATCATGATAAGAACAGAATAAACAAGCCCTGTATAGAGTGATGCGGTGTATGCCCCTAGGCGTCTAACTTGATTCTTATGATGCTCCACAAGAAACGAGAGCATAAATCTATAACCTTTTGTATAAATATCAAATCATTTGTTGTTAAAGCCACTATCAGTGATTTATCCGAATGAGTCAATATACCAGAAATTTGCAGGAATAGCTTAAAAGTGAAGGGTAATTCTGTAAAAATCTCGTAAGTTACTTCTTTGAACCGAAAAATTGACAAAAAGGAAAAAAAAAACACGGCAGTGTTCAAAGATACGAATCTCCATTCAATTACGTGTTGTAGTAAGTGTCCGAACGGACACTAATGACTAAATGTCCGATTTTGTCCTTATTAAGTTGCTTCTGGTCCCATCATTTGCAGGGTATGTTAGGACACCTATACTTGTTACAAACAAGCAAAAATCTGATTTTGATGATTTTTCAACTTTCTGATTTAGCAAATCACTGATAGTGCCTTTAATCAAAGCTTCCTCCAGGACGTAGAACAGGCAATATCAAATGCCGACTAAAATTTGACTAAAAATGTAAAAATAATCGATTTTATGTGATTTATAATCGATTTTATGTGATTTAAACAAAACTCAAGTGTTTCTTGAGGAATCTGCGGTGAGGAATAAAGTTTTAAATTTTCAGAAAATTAGCGTTGTACACATTATGTTGAGATTCTGCATTTTGCTCGAAGATGAGTTTTTGTGACAATGTTAAAAACAACCTTTTATTGTATTTATTGTTTTACATTTAATATTAGTGTTCCAGATTAATTTGAAATACCTTGACTTTGGGGTTCAACCTTTGACCCAAAGTGGACACGATTTTATAATCGTTTTCAATGGGTGGTGGTAGATTGTGAATATTATAATGGCGTGAAGCTTGCAATATGTTTCATTTCGATTGCAAAACTATATAGTATCACCAATTTTTTTCTCTCTTTTTCTCTTGCTCCCGCTCTCTCTCCATCCGCAGTATGACATCAGTAGATGACCGGACAGTGATACAGCAAGAAAATTTCTCTTTAGGTCGTAATCTCTATCTAGATAAAGAATAAGGCATCTGACAATCACAATTGGTGGTTGTGATGTAAAAGTATAAGTAGTTAAGGTGCCAAAATGTTTTAATTTCAATATACTCACAAGGAAAAGAGAAAAAAAAAAAAAACCGACTGTAAAATAAACGCAGATGTATGGCTCTATTATTATAATATGTGCTAACAAAATAAATTTAGTATAGAGCTGTTTTGCGAGAGGGTCATGACCATTTAACCTGACGTGCCACTTCAAAATGCTCATCATAGCTGCGAATATTTCCAGTTTCGAACCGGGTATTTGCTATTACTCTCATACAAAATGGCGCCACCAAACCACATAAGGTTGCAAGAGATACACATGCATTCATTATTATACGTTCGGCCAAGTCTAGGAGTGGATTGCCCAAACTTGTTATCAAGCTCACTTTCTGAATAAAAATGTGTTATCTCTCACTCTCTCTTCTGGATCAGTTAAGACGGACAGGACTCCTGATATCAACAGAAAAATTGTCTTAAGGCAAGCTATCTTCAATAAAGATTAAGGCATTGGCCCATCACGTCAAATTACTAACCGTTCTGGGATACGATGAATTCTCACTAGTATGATGAAGTGTACTTCAAGTTATTTAGTCCCGAATTCTGTGCAGAGATTTGTTAAAATTCATGGAAGTAAACTTTCCTATTGAAACTAGTAATCTATGGTGACTGTATGTTAAAAAATGCATCGTTATGGAGATATACTGCATATAGGTAAAGGCGTCAAAGGTTTTTATTCAGCAAAAGTCAAGGTATTATACTGGTTTGATTGAGTTTAAAATACTTTTTTACCCCTGGTACTACACGAACAAATCGAGCTATGTAAACGTTATTGGGGCCAATATTTCAAATTACCCCTGTAGAAATTTAACCCCCCCCCCCCACCCCCCGTGGAAAGTGCCGGACATTTTCAGAGGGAATGTGGGCTAAAACCTTCTAAAATGTCCTCCCTTTGAAGTCAAATTAACCGTCAAACCTTACTTGCCAAAGTTTAGTCACGGAATTGAGGATATTTTGACTTCTTCTTAACTACTGTAGAATAATACCCGAGGCTTAGTATGAACTATTGTTAATTACAATGACGCCCATGTACTATAGCAGAAAGAAACTATTAAAGTGTACTATGTTGATAAAAATTGAACAATATTCGTTGAGTAAATCAAACGTTGGGAAGGTAAGATAAATCTCTAGTAAGAGTTACATAACTTTGACATAGATTGTCTTATTTCGTTTGGCAAATAACCAGGCAATCATAACAATTAACTGATTTTCCACGAAATATCAGTCGGTGACAACGACACATGGGGCAATCAAAGGGTTAATAATCTATTTTCTTTCGAAGCTGATTATGATATGCATATTCAGAAGTGGCTATTCTGTACGCGAGCCAAACGGATTGGCGTCCTCTCCGAAGTACCAGGTGTTTTCATGGTTTTGTTTGCCTAATTCAAAATCAACAATGGGGCGAACGCAATCCTGATTTTAATTAATAGCCTATAAACAAATTAAATCCAGAATTAATTAACCCTCGTCTTACCAAGGGGGGGGGGGGGTTACCACCCCCAGTGAACTTCGCTCCGGTGCGCTAAAATGCCAAAAACTTTCGTAAAAAGCTAGGTAATCGGTCTCTCATCCTTTCCGGTCATTTAAGCGAAAAAATGTGAAGGTAGCACCTTCACCGGAGTTAGGTATGCTGTCAAAGTCGAAGGGTAAGGAGGGATTGCCACCCAAGGATATTTTATGGTGCATTTTTGAAAATATTATGCACAGTATGGCTCTAAAACTCTACGTTTATGTAAAACTAGCCAATTGCCATCATTTAGAACTGGAAACCGCATGAAAATCCGATATTCCTAGGTGTTTTAAAATTGGATTTTTGCCTATTTTCTGTGCAAAATGCCAATTTTGCCGACTCGCGGACTTGATGACGTCATTGTGACGCCATACTAGGTATGTTGGTACTTATTTTGGTATCAATACAAAGAGGAGGACCATAGCTATCCGCTGGTATCATAATCATCGGGTGCTTTATAACGAATCCTTGGGGTAAACCGTGTTATAAAAAAAGCTTGGTAAGACGAGGGTTAAGTTCCTGAATAAATCCCAGTAAATGGACATACTGGGATTTGAACCGGAGATTTCAGCACCGAAGAGTTATTCACACAACTGAAAAAATAGTTGATCCCTGCTGAAATTAACATTTTTTAGAGAGATATTTTTAAAAACGTTTAATGATACTGATTCCAAATACGAAATGCTTTTGCACTTTCAGCATCTTCTTCTTCTTATAATGGGAGGGGGTACAAAATACCTGTAGGACTCTATGGGGGTGGGGATATTATACCCCCACCTATTAAAACAACCCTTTTTGATATTTTTACAAAGAAATCTGGATATTGCAAACGTTAACCTTTCTTTTTACTCCTGGTTACTTAAGGAATAATTTGAGCTATATTTCATTAGATTTAGAGAATACTAGTAGTTCAAACATTTGACCCCCATAGTAACTTTACCCCTCTCCTGGGGCCAAACGCAGCAGCGGGTCGACTCTCCGGCAGACATTCATATTTGCAAAAGTTATATTTTTCTCTGAATTTCCAGTATTCAGATGTTGGTATCTCGTTCGTTTGATCAAAACCTTCTGGGCTGCCTGTATGGCAGGAGATATTGTCCGCCGGTCTCACAGTCCGAGAACAATGGTGAACAGTAGGGCAATCGATTCAGTTGACTCTTCACGCAACATTAGTTTCACGATTTATTCCGTTGTCGTCTATGGAGCCAGGACTACGATACCTGCCGGACTACTTTCACCAGTGGCGTAACAGGCGGGGGGGGGGGGGGGGGGGGCAGGTTGCCCCCCTGACGACTTTGGCCGGGAAAAAATTTGCAAAAATCATGCTAAATCAGCCGTTTTTTAGCTCTCTGGCCGGGAAAATTGGCCTTTTGACCCCCCTAAGAGGGAAAATTTCCGAAGACTGGGAAATTTGCCCCCTCAGAGCGGGCAGGCCCGTTACGCCACTGACTTTCACATGGCACCGGTCTATTACTTTGGATCAGTAAAGAAGTCATGGGGTTTCTAACACCTACAACGGAAACTTTGGACCAAAGTGACAACCACAATAAGTTTTGTATTCAGCTTGAAGAACAGTGCGATATGTGAATTTACAGCGGCACTGGCACATTTTTTCCCAATATGACTTTCTTCAATGCTCTCAAATGATAGTCTGGGCCACTGAATAACAGAGACATATTTACACATAAACAATAACACACCCCAAAACAATAGGGACATGATATGAGGATAAAAGAACATCCAATAATTTGTAGGCAACTGTTATTTTCCATAACTTTAATCACACATGTGTATATTACACTGAATTTTGACTCGTACTCATGATATTAAAACCAAAAGGTTATAGACCGATCAACAAGTATGCATAGCGTGGAAACATGCATACGGCGTGCGTGTTCTTAGTTTAAATACCATTTTCCGTCGTCTGCTGAATTTAAGTCCGCCGGCGACGTTAAATTATAAAATCGTTCTGTGTACCCATAAGGAAAGCTGGATTGGTCTTAATCATTTTCGGTGGGACTTTTGTATAGAAGCCTTACACCATGCAAAAATATCGATTTTAGACACTCTTGAGGCCGCACTATTTTTCAAACTGTGCCAGTGTCTCTTGTAGTTTAATTCCAATTTAGTTAACAAAACCTTCAGCTTCATTCGCGCAATTTAAGTGCACGCTGAGTAAAATGTTTTGTGGCTGGCCAATAATTTACCTCAGAGATGTAAAACAAAAATCTCTGGAGTGAAAAAAATGGAGTGAATTTCAATAACTGACTCTTTATGATTGAACAATTCTTATTTAATTCGTTGAAGATAGTGTACTTATAATTATGTTACATAATAGACCGTTTTATTCAAACCGATATGTTTTGTCAAGAAGAAATCGATACCAACAGAAATTGTATGTGTGAATTGTCTTTGCTATAATGTTATGGTATACGTCGGTGTCAGACTCACCGCATTGTACATGTATAGCTAAAAGTGGCCAAACATTATTTTTAGGTCTCTTCGCAAAATTTACATAGTTTCTGAACCCAAAATCCGAAAGACACCACATAAAAATCTTCTGATAGCTTGTTTATCCCTATAAACAGCCAAAGCAAATATTCAAGTAAAAATTAAATTTAACATTTCAAGAAAAAAACTTTCCTGAATGTAGGGTTTTTATTGACTCACACTGTATGTTATCAATATCAGTTTTTTCTGAATTTAGAATGTTTATTTATTTTTTTCTCTCTCTCTCTCTCTTTCTCTTGCTCTCTCTCTCTCTCTCCATCCAGCAGTATTGCATCAGTAAGACTGACAAGACTATGGACTAGTGATTTCAGCAAGAAATTGTGTTTAAGCTGATCTTATCTTAGATAATGCAATGACAAGGCATCGGCCAATCACAATTGGTGGTGATGTAAAATTATAATGGAGTAAAGCTGCAAAATGTTTTAATTCCTGTATCCTCACATATAATAATTACTTGATATGATGCCTGCAATCAACCAAGAAAGAGTAAAAACCAGACTTAGAAAATAAATGCAGATATATAACTATATATTATATTGTGATAACAAATAGAAGCTGTTAGCGATCGGGTCATGGTCCTTTAAGCCTGAAGTGCCACTTCCAAATGCCCATCGTAGCTGCAAATATTTACTGTTTCGAACTGGGTATTTTATATCACTCTTATACAAAATGGCGCCAAACCACGAATAGGTGCAAGAGATACGCATGCTTTCATCAAATAGTTTTGATAGAAGGCTTTAAACCAGTGCGAAAAATCAGAATGTTCACGTTTTTAGGGATACCTGTTATTTGAAATCTCTCGTTGCACCTTTAAATATGTGTTAGCTCTCTTTCTCCTCTCTCTCTCTCTCTCTCTCTCTCTCTCTCTCTCTCTCTCTCTCTCTCTCTCTCTCTCTCTCTCTCTCTCTCCATCCAACAGTATGGCATCAGTAAGACGGACAGGACTCGTGATATCTGCAAGAAAATTCTCTTTCAGACAATCCTCTCTTAAATAAAGATAAGGCATCGGCCCATCACGTCAATTACCAACCGTTCTGGGATAAGATGAATTCTCAAATCGTATTTAAGTATAACTTTAAGTTATTTATTCAGACTGTGCTGTGCTGTTTTTTAATTAATAGCTCAAATACAAAATCCAGACTATTAAGTTCCTGAATAAATTCCAGTAAGTGGACATACTGGAATTTGAACCGGTGTAAAAGTAATTATTGTCCGGCGTACTCATAGTCCGGGAACAATGGTGAACAATAGGGCAATCGATTTAGTTGACTCTTCACACAACATTAGTTACACGCTTTATTCCGTTATCGTCTATGGAGCCCCAGACTATGGCTCCTGCCGGACTATATCTGCTTTCACACCGGAGACCTAGCAGCACCGAAGAATAGTACCGAAACCGGTGAGTCACGCACTCAACTGACAAAATAGTTGATCCCCGTTTAAGGCTATATTTTTAGAGTGTAACCAACAGTAAAACAACATAATTGACTCCTTTTTGTTAACCACGCACATGAGCTTTATTATTTGTTCAAATACGGTTATGTGTAGTGTGTACTTTCTTTACGCTATTGTTGTGCTCTATCTTGTCTCCCGTTTTTAAAAAGCCCCAGAACAACTCCTTGTTTCTACTACCTTCTCTTTCAATTCTTCAAAACAAGACAGAGGCTCTCATAATCTCCTTACAAAAACAAAGTCGAAGAAAATCCAGGATTGTAAGGGCGTCTTTACCAGATTAAAAAAGATAACGAAGGGCATTCACAGATAATAGAAAATTGAGTGTTGATATTTTAATAAGGTGTGAAAATATAGATGTTCTAGTGTGATTGAGAAGGGAAATATTTTCCATCTCGACTTATCATTACACATTCAAAATTCTTTGTAATATATCCTAGTTTCACAACAAGTCTCATCATGACTAAAGCAAACGATCAGCTCTGTACAGTACAGTTTCATCTTATCCATCCATTGTATGATATCACATGTAACAATTAACGGTAAGTTTGACTACCCTATCTATGTCCATCATCGCCAATGCTATACCTAGGTACAGGATCTTCGTGTATCTGTTCCTAGCACTGAACTCAACTGGAATAGTTGTAATTTTAAAATAGGATTTTTTTTTCTATTATGGATTAACGGTTTTAATTTCTCCAAGCCATCTCAATTAGAGGATGTTTTGCTTTATTTTCCACGATAAAAAATTGCAAACCTTTGATTTGACTCGCTCTATGTGTGACAATATATCATAGGGGAAGCGTTGTAATAAAACATTAAACAGTTATCGCTACAAATTTTAACTACTTAGTTCTCCAGGCAGACAAGGATGAATATTTATTATTTTTTTCCTGGAGATGGCCAGCGTACACAACTGTTAAAAAAATATGGGCTTGGCCGGACTCGAACCGGCCACCTCCGTATTACTAGTGACGGCGCCCTTACCAAACCAGGGTTGGCAGAGGAGCGATAGATATTATCTATAGGTGCTAGGTCCGAAGGGTGTCCATCGCTTTCCTAGCGGATAGCATCAGAACGGTATATTTACATATACAATTATATTTGTTTTGAAATTTTAACTACTTAGTTCTCCAGGCAGACAAGGATGACGGCGCCCTTACCAATTGAGCTAACAAGCCAGGGTTGGTAGAGGAGCGATAGATATTATCTATAGGTGTAAATATTCATCCTTGTCTGCCTGGAGAACTAAGTAGTTAAAATTTCAAAACAAATATAAATTGTATATGTAAATATGCGGTTCTGATGCTATCTGTTAGGAAAGCGATGGACACCCTTCGGACCTAACACCTATAGATAATATAGAGAAAAAACAGACTTGTAAAATAAACGCAGATGTATGGCTCTATTATTATAATATGATAACAAATAAATTTAGTATAGACGCTGTTTGCGATCGGGTCATGACCCTTTAACCTGACGTGCCAAAAAAAAAAAAAAAAAAAAACTACTTAGTTCTCCAGGCAGACAAGGATGACGGCGCCCTTACCAATTGAGCTAACAAGCCAGGGTTGGTAGAGGAGCGATAGATATTATCTATAGGTGTAAATATTCATCCTTGTCTGCCTGGAGAACTAAGTAGTTAAAATTTCAAAACAAATATAAATTGTATATGTAAATATGCGGTTCTGATGCTATCTGTTAGGAAAGCGATGGACACCCTTCGGACCTAACACCTATAGATAATATCTATCGCTCCTCTGCCAACCCTGGCTTGTTAGCTCAATTGGTAAGGGCGCCGTCACTAGTAATAGGGAGGTTGCCGTTTCGAGTCCGGCCAAGCGCACATGTTTTTTTTTTCAACAGTTGTGTAGGCTGACCATCTCCAGGTTAAGATTAATAAATATTCAGTTATCGCTACAGTGTATCGTAGCACAACAGAGTTCTTATGGCACAATAGGAATACAGCCTGTCTAAAAAAATGGTACAATCAAAAACCGATTTTGTTTTTCAATATTATATCTCATCATAAGTAAGTCGTTTTGTACATCACATTAAAGAGAAAAGACCAGGCTTTCCAGTATTTTTTGTTTCATCTCATTTGCTTGTTTCAATCGAGAGAATAACTCCAGTTTACTGCGGAACACACAAAGCGAGTTTGTGCCACTTTCTGGTTGAGTGAAAACGGTGAAAGAATTAGTTCAACATAAGTTATTCACAGAACAGATATGAAATTCTTTAAAAAAAAAGGATTAACTTTATAAAGAAACTCTAAAAGATACCGAAACAGTTATGTAATGGTGAAAGTTTGATCAGTAAGTTCTGGTTTTAAGATAAAGTGAATAACATTCGACATACTATTGTTTGTTAGAAGAGAACCATGAGCGTACAGCAACCTGGAGGAGAGAGTATCATGAAACGCAAATTCCTAGCAACACCTTGATACTTTGCTTCCAAATTCAAATTTTTATTGACTTCAACAATTAGTAAATGCACAAAGATAGTGCAATATTTTAAACCATCTTTTGATTTGGGGTGTTTTTTTTGTTGCAATTACTGTCATTCTGGCATGATTTTAACAGATACCAATTTTGTAATAAATTCAAAACTCCATGTCATTGACGCGCAATAAATATTTGTATTTTTTTATTATTTATGAAAAAAGGATATTTATCATTGAACTGATTATGTTGACTATTAAAACTATTAAAACTAGACCTCTTTTTTTTACTTTAATATGTGTTTTTGTTTCTTTTTGCCAAGTTGCAATCATTTGTGAGCTTCAAGATAGCATGTCATAACTGCGCGCAACAAAATCGATTTTGGCGTATCGCAGTAAATTGATTATATCTCTGGTTTGACAAAAGCAAATAAGATGAAACAAAACCATTGGAAAGCCTGGTCTTTGTTCTTTAATATTATGCCAAGTAAGAATGATACTTATTTTGAAATTCATATTTAACCAATTTTTTTTCCTGATTGTACCACTTTTTTGAGACAGGCTGTATACATACGAATATACGCCTTTATACGGATTTACAAAAAGAGTACATGCAATATGGTATTATTGTATTCCACATGGTTCTTTTGATTTCTGTATTTCTCCGCATTTTAACTGGATCAATATGAGTTACAAAGTCACAGTCAGCGTTTCAGGAGCTACACTACTCTGAATAGGTTGCTTGTGAAATGTCGAGTACAATCTGGAGGATTCAGTGTCGTTATCGGCACAGTGTACTTGGAGGCTTTGCTATCGAACAGTTACATACATGTTTCGTGCTTACAATGACAATCAACATTACTCACATGAATAATCTCTATTTTGTTCTCGACCTTATAGACTTTGTTTAGGACATGCTATAGCCGAGGCCTTCTTCAATTCTACAATAATTTACCGTGTATCATTTAAAGACTATGACTTCCTTTAAAGTTACTAGTGTTCTTATTAGCTCTTATTATATGTTTCATCTCAAAGACCATTCGGTTCTTGGTGAACCTGAATGGTACTTCTGCATTCAATATATATTTTAAGGCCGCCGGTGAGCTTAGGTAGCCCTATTCCGATGATACTTCAGAAAATAAGAAGTCGCTTACTGACAGTGCATAGTTGACATGTTAAGCAGCGAACGTGATTTAGTATGTTGGGTGAAATGTATCGAAGCCAAACATTCCACATCCTACGAGATTTGGATAAGTTGAAATCTTCGGTACACAACTTAGCACCAGCACGTTCTGCATGTTCAATTAACCTTATTCTCCGTGATAAGTTGAAGAATACAACCATACAAGCATGCACGCATGTTCTTACGTTAAAAAGTGATTGTCAGTGCAGCATCACTACTAAACCGTTATCGCACATATTTTCGATTGAGTTATAGGCAATACAAGAAAAACAATCATAAAAGAGGATATTAAAGATTGGGCTGTAACCCTAAATATAATATATACTCTATCCCATGAATTTTATGTAACAATCCTAACGCCAAAATGAAGATAAACCTAAACCCCCAAACCTACACCAGGAATACATGTATGTATGTAGTTAAAAAGAGCAGAATACGCTTTGTGGCTTGTGAATAAACTTAAGAGATTCTTTCGGTGAGCTATTCCAGCTCATATCCAGCCAAAATTTGGAAAACTTTGAAGAACGCAGGTTATTTCTTTCGTTTTAAATAATTATCCTCCTGCAGCTTGGGAAGTAAAACGAAAAGGTAAATTCACGATTCGATTGGGTTCACAATTCCCCTCACAAATGAATTGATACCTGTTTAGATCATACACTATGAGCATAATTCATCGGTGGTATTGGATACAAACACCAAAATCGACCTCTTTTAGACATACTATTACTCATTAAGCCACTCCCGGATACTCCCAAGCCGAGGCGTGCTCATAGTACTAGGGGAGCCAGGACCACCTCCTTTGCACCCCCCAGAACTAAACCAAACCAATTTTTTAGGTTCCTTTTATGACCCCAAAACATAATCAGGATGTTCCCAAAATTTAAAAGTGGCCCCAAGGGGGTTTATTCAAGATGGCGTCCAAGATAGCCGCCAAAATATGGGTTTTTCACTAAAATGAATTAAAACAAGATATAAAAAACTAAATTGTCAAGAAAAATCAACGGGATCAACATATTAGATCATTATGAATATATATGTGCCTAAATAATTTCGTTCACATGTTTAAATTCAAAATGGCGTCCAAAATGGCCGCCAGAATAGCGGTTTTCACTAAAACGTATTAAAACAAGTTATGAAAAACGTAATTGTCAAAAAGATCCAATGAGATGAAAGTCTTAGGTGATAATGAATACATCTGTGCCTAAATAATTTCATTCACATATTTTAAATTCAAGGTGGCGTCCAAAATGTCTCCCGAAATAGAGATTTTTACCGAAATGCAATAAAAACAAGAGGTATAAAGGTTAATGGTTGAGAGATTTTAAGAGTTTCAGTGATAAGTGTATTCATCTGTACCTAAATTAATTTTATTACATGTTGAGATATAAAGTGGAGTGGAATTCAAAATGGCCGCAAAATGGAGCCAAAATGGCCGTCAAGTTGACTTTTCCCCATTACAATGCGTCACAGCAACAAAAAAAATACATATGACTATAACAGGTTTAGGTTTACATTGCTAGTTACTATCTATAATAGCTTGTATTTGGGTAGTTTCTTGTCAGAAACAAGGGTTTTTGAGCTTGATTTTTTAATCAAAATTGAGGTATTTTAAGTAAAATGTGATCATGAACAGATTCTTACATAAAATGTGGGGGTCTCTGGAACTTAAATAGACTTAAAATTGGAGTCTGTGGAACGGAAAATCGGCCTGAAAATGAGGGTCTTATGGGCGGCACATACCCATACCACCTTTCAATGTGAGTAACCCCGGGTCCTACAGTAGCTTATTTAACAGTAAAGTTTTGAGTCAGAGATAAGGTACTCGCCCCCCAGAAGTGGCCTGCACTGAATAAGCAAAGAAATGTGCATTCCTATTGTTACCAAACTCAAACATGACCCATTCACAGCATTTGCAGAATTACAAGACCCATAGATGCGTTTGTCCAAAGTACAAAATATCAACAACCATCACCTGACAGAGCATAAACCTGCCCTCATGATGGAGGATGTTTGTCAACGCATTCCAAAAAGAGGCTACAACCGTTCCAAGGATACCACGGGGGGGGGGAAAAAAAAAAAAAAAAAAAAAAAAAAAAAAAAAAAAAAAAAAAAAAATGCTTTTTCAAGTTTACCAGGACCTTGATCGTCTAGCGCCACTAGAAATGGCATCAACACCAACATCAACCAGCCATCGGTGGACGATCAAGGACAATGTGAAGTTTTGTTACTAAAATACATTAAAAACAAGATGTAAAAACTTCATTGCCGAGATTTTTCAATGAAAGATTCAGATGATAATAAATACATGTACACATGTCCCTAAATAATTTTATTCACGTTTTAAATAGAAAATGGAATTCAAAATGGCCGGTTATTGGCCGCAAATGGAACAAAATGGCCGCCAAGTGGGCAACAAAAAATACACTTAAGCAAAGAAATGGGTATCCCTATTGTTACAATCATGACCCATTCACAGCATTTGCAGAATTACAAGACGCACAGGAGCGTGTGTCTAAACTACAAAATATCAACAACCATCACCTGGCAGAGCATAAACCCAAGTTGTTCGTCGTCTTGTCTTTGAAAGTGATGTTCCGCATTGTCTTGTTCAATGTTAATATATTTTCCCTTTTATTTAACAGTCAAATATTGAGTACGAGAAAAGAAACTAGCCCCCCTCCCAGTGAGCGCCCCTGCACTGAAGAAGCAAAATAATGTGTATTCTTAATGTTGCCAATATCCAACATTGCCCATTCACAGCGTTTGCAGAATTACAATTTGTCCAATCTACAAAATATCAGAGACCTTCACCTGGAAGAGCATAAACTTGCCCTCAATGTTTGTCAACACATTCCAAAAGTAGCTACAATTATTCCATGGATACCATCGGGGTGCTATTAGAAATTTACCAGAAACCTTAACCGTCTAGCCATCGGCGTTCATCACACTCAAAAACAACAGAGGAAAGTATAGTAGAGGCCATATGCGATTCAACCTTGAAAACATTCTAATAAAAGGACTTTTTGTATATTCTCGTAGGGCTATATGTGAATTATTATGAAAAAAAATGTCCGGCCTTCCTGCAGCTGCGTTGGTCAGATATTCAAGGTCAAAGGTCAATGACCTTTGTAAGGCATATCATGGATCATAACTCCTAAACCATTTGTCCTAAAAGCACAAATGAGGTGTCTATACCAAGGTTTTTGGGATCAACAAACACAATTAGCATATAGGAAAAACGACCAAATGCACCCTTCCTTGATTTTCAAAATAGTATGCACTATCTGCATGAAATTGTACTTTAAACTTCGTCCCCCTCAACCATTTTAAAGTGTTGGTTAAGGCCTGCTTGGATTTCTTAGTTACAAAGCCTCTGACCCTTTGGATTTTGGTACAGGTGGATTTGTATAAGTCTTCTCTTTCCATTGATATCAAAAGTGTTCCAATAGTCCTCCAATTGACGTCATAGTAATGTTTTAATGAAGTAATAATCATGGCAAACTTGATTTCTCCTATTGTTGCTAAAAATAAGCCAATTTCTGTTTTGAGTTACAAATACAGGAATGTGTGATTTTGCTAGACGCATGTTCTCGGAACCACCGTAGGTGGCCGTAGCTCACGCACTAGGCTTTGGTGGAACTCTCTCATAATTTCGTAGTGAATACCAGGTAAGACGCTAAAACGACCCCAGATATCTTATATGTAGCCAACATTTTAACATTGTACGTCATGAACTTCTTAGAATGTTTTCACAGGTGGAAACGCCTGAAACAAAAGCAGACTCTGAAGCCAAAGTGAATTTTATGATTTATTTAATAACCCTGGTCACGTTAAGCACCGGGGGGTGGGGAAGAGCATCGGCGCGCGCGGGGGGGGGGGACAAAGGATCACATGATTAACCGTCTTCGCGGAAGCATTCTGATGCCTCGGAAACGTCACCCCAACTCTTTTCTCTTCAATTGATACGACAAATTTTGACCGATTTGGAGTAATATTTAGATTTTTACAATCGAATCATTTTTCGTCGCTACGTCCAAAAGTGTAAATTTAGAATGTTTTTGATTGTGTTTTAATAAGGTAAGGTTTACCATTATATTTTCAAAATTAACAAACATAATCCCGCGTGGCGGAGTGGATAAAGTTCTCGCCTCGTGACCATGACATCCCAGGTTCGAATCCCACAACGGGGCAAGTTTTTTTCCCTTCCTCTTTCATCTTCCTTAAATTAATCATTTTACAGCCACTAATGTATTCAAAGTACTAATTAGATTTATTAATTTTTTTCCCTGAAAAATACGTTTTATAGGCTGGATCGGACGGTATCAAATGAATAGGTCTAAACTCGTACAAGACGAAAAAGTATTGTGAATACCGTACGAGGTGAAAAGCTGGCGATACACTAAGCAATAGTATCATGATGATGTGTGCATGAAAACATCCGCAAAATCAGTAGGTGAGAGGACGCATTCCCCGTATGGGTAGTATGGGTAATGCATCCTCTCACCGCCAGAATCCTTCACAACACAAATCTTCCCCAAGCACAGGAGCATAACACAAATTAATGTTGCATCATCAAGATTCAAGACATGTGCAGTACATTGAAATCCCTTCAGCATGCCTCAACAAACAACCCAAGGGCATTTTTCATTATTGATGAATATCCATGCATTTATAAATGTACAGCTGGCCCCCCTTCATCTGGCCAGAAACAACACAGGCATCTAGGCCACTCTAGTTCCGAAAACCTCTGGGTTTTTTTGGTGATTATGAAAGAAAGTTCACGTTTTGTAACATACACATGCATGAGTTATAAGGTGCATAAGCATAATGTTAGCCCACTCACATACTGTCTTTCTATCTGACATTTTTTATTTTTTTTTTGAGATATGTTGCATATGTACTTATAATGTTATGGTCTACATTCACAAAGTTACCTAATTAGTGAGTTATTACTTCGAATTTTGCTCATAAACCTCATTTCCAACGACGTAATTTCCATAGGCGTATAATAGGCGTTTAAACACCCTGACACGACTGCGTTTAAGTTGGGGGGGGGGCTCAGCTCCTATCTCTTATGGTGCCAGGCCGCTGACAGCCCTCCGTGTTCTCGTCACCACTAAACGTCCTCAATTTGTTCGCCGTCTTTCGGGCATTGCGGCACTTGCTCCCCGTAGTCAGGGGAGGTAATTGTCGCAATATGAAGGTGGTGACATATAAACAAGGAATGGGTGTACTCAGTACCTAGCCCTATGCATGAGATTCTTGGCGTATGCGGGTGGTGCTTGGGGCATCCGGGTGGGGGGGGGGCTGAATCGCCTCCCCGTGGTTTTTCGGGAGTGACATGGTTTGCGGAAAGTCTCCAGAGGGTCCTGATCCCAGACCACACGCAAAAAGTCAGAGGGCCGTCGATGGAGAGGCAGCTCTACTTTGTAGTTTGCCGCACAATCTTCTCGATGGTGGACCGTCCACACGTGATCTGTTCGCCTCAGTCATCATGAATCGTCAGATTTGTTGCATACGAGGGCCTACTCTTGTCAACCAGATCCACTTGCAGTCAACGTGACGCCATGCCAGCGGAAAACCGGTTTAGGATTGATCGCTATTGATCATAGCTTCTCTTGTTTTGCCACTGATCCCTAAAGTCCTCGAGTGGCTCTGTCTCGAGACTGCCTGGTCCTGCGGTAGCCATTTGGCCACGGCAGCTATATGGTTTCCCAGGCTGTTAGGTCTGCTTGTAAGGGAACAGCTCCATCTGGGGAGGGGACCTGGCAAGAGGTCCTCCACGCGGTCATCATCACAGAGTGCACCACGCATGCTCCGAACCTTTCTGGTGCAATGTCTGTAGACTTACACTGATTGGGACTTTCTGAACAGGTCTGCCATGCTCACTGTCCAGGCAAATTCACTAGCGTCATAGGATTACCATGCAATGGTGTGCCGATAGAGAGTTTAATCCATCCAATTTTTTTCGCGTAGACCAGTTGGCAATTTCCCATGGCGGTCTTTCGTTAGTGGGATTACTATGTCCTGACTGCTCTAGGTTCTTTTTACCGAACAGCCGCAGCCCAGACCCGTAAAGGGCTCGGTGATGGCAAATGACGGTTTCTTTCATTCCCACCTCTTTTCCAATCTGGTGAAGGTTTGTTTATCCGATCGTCCCCGGTTCGTAGCCTTGTTCTGATTGGGATTTGCCATTTGGATTCTGCAATTCTTGGTGTCGGAACATTTAAAACCCAACCGAAAGCTTAGTTTCCTGGAACTTCCTAGTGGCTGTGGCTTGTGGCCATAGGGTTCGTATATACATGCCTTGTCTACGGACACCGCTTTGAGCGCAAGGATGTCCCTATTCTTCCACGTGCAGCCTTTTTGGCCAAGAATCAGACTCTTTCCTTTACCCAAAACCAGTGTTTCTGCCACGTCTCCCACCATAGTTCAGACCCGGGTTTCAGACCGCCTCAGAGAAGCCTGCACCAGCAATGGACACATTGAGGCCATCTTGAATAAAATTATTTAGTACAATGAATACATTATCATCTGAAACTAATTTAAATCTCTCAACCATTACGTTTATATCTCTTGTTTTTTATTGCATTTCCGTAAAAATCTTCTATTTCGATTTCCGGCCTCCATTTCGGACGCCAATCTTGATTTAAAATAATGTGACTGAAATTAGTTAGGCACAGATGTATTCATTATCTCTGAAACTCAGTTAAAATTCCCTCGACAATATGTTTATACTCTTGTTTTTAATGCCATTCCTTCAAAAAAAAACTATTACGGAAGCCATTTTGGAACGCCATTTTTGAATTTAAAATATGTTAATGAAATTATTTGAGGCATCAGGTTGTAAACTTATTAATCACCTGAAAACTTTTCTCATTTGATCTTCTTGACAATTAAGTTTTTTAATAACTTTTTGGAATACGTTTTTAAGTGAAACGCGTTAATTCTGGCGGCCATTTTGGAAGCCATTTTGAATTTAAAAACATGTAAACGAAATTATTTTGGCACATATGTTAATTATGATCTAATATGTTGATCCCGGTGATTTTTTCCTTGACAATCAACAAGCTAGGGCAATTGCACCTGCCGAAAATTCATCAGTTTATATTCCCAGCGAGTTAAAGCGAACAAACAAGCGGGTATTTGCTTTTTCATTCAGATTGATTGCTTGGATTTCAATACCAAAGTAGATCAAACGGCATATAAGAAAAAAAATGTTTTTTTTTTCAAATTCTCGTTTTCCTTGTCTATATTTTTGTTGGTTCTCTTTCTTGGGGTTTATTTCTTTTTTCTTTCAATCCGTATGTAGACAACTAAAACGTTTAGATGTTTGGAATTTGGATATCCTCTACTCAGGATCTAAGCCCTAAGATTGTAACATGGAAATGAGGTGAACGACCATTGTATATTCAAATCATACGGGTTAAGAAACTAGACTAGATCCAGGTGAGGAAATCCACCGGAAGGTAGTTCAACGTTTTTGCTTGACCATTACCGGCTTGAATGATGAGCAGCGGACTATCACCACCTTCACCGCAAGTGGACTGAGCCAAGTCTGTCGGAGGCTGTTTACTTGCAAATGCCTACTTAATATGAAATTTTGTACGGTGGTGGTTGCTAAGTTTGTTTTGGAAGAAACTCGTGATTTTGTGCAATCTCAAATTTCAGATTTGCTGAATTTGTAGATTGTGTCACAGATTGCGGAAAAATGCTACCAGTTATTTTTCTAGTGCTATCGTTTTTTTCTTTTGTTTTGCTTTTTGTTTTGTCTTTGGTTGTTTGTTTTTAAATTTGGTTGCAATTTAATTTCCAATTTGTGTTTTAAATATTGTAAAACCCCCTGAGTACAACCTATTTTCCATACAGCACTCTGTTTAGTTAATTACATCATATATTCATTTAAATAACAAGCTTCCAGGGTGGGGGTGTAATCAGATTGGTCACCCTCGATCCCGTTGATTTCACCGCGGTTGGCCACAGCAGCCGACAACATCCCGCTGAGCTATTGTTATGAGTGTCATTGTTCAAATAAGAGTCTCTTCAACAGACTGTAGTAGGCGTCTGTGGAAATTTGATATTCGGGTTTAATTATAAGGTTTTAAAACAAAACTATGTTACCTGTTAGAAGTTTTTCTGTTGAACGATTTCGTGTGGTATAAAAGGGACCATTTTAGACAAAAAAAAAATCTACACGGTCATCTCGATTTTTCTTTGGGAAATTCGAGTAAATGTCCGTGTTTTGAAATGGCACAGTCGTGACTGATGTTGTGTAAAATCCATGCACAGCGTGGAGTTTGCTGGCTGCTTGGCGGGTTGGCTAGCGTCTATTTCATTTATGACGTCATTTATGACTTCACTGTGACCACATGCTTTGAAGTATGATGGTATTTTGATAGAGGTATTATGTAGCTATAAATCACTAAATTTTCGTCATCAACATGGGCGATAATAAATTCAGAGCAATCGGCAAACCTTCTCAGTTAGGAACTGCATAATACACAAAGCTCAACACGCGAAAAAAATATTTAAACAAAACGAGTCCAGTTTTTACCCATATTTATTTAACTATGCTCCGACTAAAAAATGGGGTTACAATATTTACCACTTTTGTGGTAAAAACGTTAAAATTACCCTTTTTTGGTGGTCATAATGTTTTGACGCTTTTTTAGTCGGGGCATAGTTGACTAAGTGTTTTGTAGTGTGGAGTACTCCGCACTCCTGCTACCATTCTTTACCAGTTCCTAGTTGGCTCGTAATTGCATAGGTTTTCATAGTGGGACCAATTAGCAGGTATTTTACCTTCCCTTTGCTTGAGGGGAAGAAAAAGGGGGAAATAGGAGACATGGGGGAGGAAGCTAGGAGGAGGGGATCGAGAGTACGGAGTTATAAGGGACTTGCACATGCACGTTAAGGGTACTGCTACTTCAACCTTTCATGACGAAAGTTCTCAATTGGCAATAGTATCTTTTTACCACAAACGTCTAATTGAGCTGATATGAAACGTCTTTGTAATCTGTTTGTACTTGTGTACCCATTCGAAACTTCGAATGTGTATAAATTATACTCGATTCGCGCTGAAGATAGGGACAACCTGTATTCTTTTACGGGTGAGAGCTATTTTGAGAGGGGCGCGCAGCAATTAAACTTGTGTGGCAAGCAATCCTTGACCGTGCTTTTTAATACTGTGTGCTCTACGGTCAATACGATGTGCCGTGGTCAAAACATGGAGGATCACTGGTAAAGTTACGTACGTTAAATGTGAAATACTACCTGTATAGGCCGGTGCTCTATTGGATTCTGAATATGGTAACACTAGTTTTTGCGTCTTTCCACACAGGTGATATGGTGGCCGAATCATTACTACTTTCATCCGTTACCTAAACGGATACAAAAGACATTAGTCAATACTACGGTGTAACATCGCCTGCCAACAAAAAAAAATAATAAAATGACAAAAAAATTAAAAAAGAAAATTAGATAAAATTTTTGATTTTTTTAAAATTTTTTTTTTTCATTTTTTTTAGAATTTTTTTAAGAATTTTTTTTAATTTTTTTTAGAATTTTTTGAGATTTTTTTTAAATTTTTTTTTTAGAATTTTTAATTTTTTTTTTTAGAATTTTTTTAAAGATTGTTTTTTTTTAGAGAAGTTTTTAATTTTTTTTTTAGATTTTTTGTTCACTATGGGGATTTTTTTTGGCGTCATTGGTACGTGCGTGTTTGAAAAAAGAATTGGATGTGAGGGAAATAAAATTTCGCTATATAATGGCTGGGGATTACAAATCCGGAAACCAGCCCCGGAGGAGATGAGCGGGAATTCGCTGTTTTTGTTCTGCTGCCTGCTGTAGCCATGGCCCTGGCCGTGCAGGGCATGGCCATACTGAAGCTATGCCGTATTGCATGTATTACTGCATGACGCATCCCGTCTAAATTCCGCGCATATCGTCCAGATTAGACTGTTTCACACCAAACAAAAATTGTGAATCATTTTGCTGTTATTTTGTGGTTGGTATGAATGGGAAGCGCAGTTATCTTATTTGAAGCCTCGTTGACCTCACAATTTAACCCCCCCTAGCTTACTGAAAAGCTCACTTCTTTTCATTTCTCAATAGTCTGTGTGCAACGATGGGTTCTAATCCACCCCACCCGCTCACTCCTTACCTCTTACCCCCCCCCCCACCCCAACCTATAATAAACCTATTTTTTTCTTTCCCCAAAAAAGAATTTCCTTTTGCTAGACGGGTATTACAACTTGTTATTGTTGATCCTACTCCTGTTATACCCCGTTGAATTTAGTACAGGTGATTGTCCAGGGACCGGGTGGTATCCTTGGTATAACAAGAGCAGTGGCGGGAGGGGTCGAGTGCTCCCCCTGCTCAGAACCCTGCCCAATTGCCCCTCCCCGTCAGCCCCCAATAAACTGACGCGTTAGTACAGTGTCGAGGAAAAGGCCCCAATGCCCCCGTCAGTGCAATCGGCGCCCTCCCCCCCCCCACCCTCCCCCATTTGAAAAGGTCCGGAACAGGACTATAATATTTCTATGTTTTTATTAATTGTAAGTTCATCCTTGCGTCATTTTAGCGAAAAAAATGAGGTACCACTAGGGTTCCGTCAAATCGAAGGTGGTGTGTGTGGTGTGGGGGGGTGGAGTCACTGTGGTTTTGCCACGCTGCTTAACTTTAATGTGTAAATTGCCAAAAATGCAATTGTACTTCTGTTAATTACGATCTACTAAATCAATCCTGACACTAGTTGTATACCATTCGTTATTTTTTTAGATTGTGTATTACTTTCTATTATATAAACTCACAGTTAGACGTCCACTATGAGTCATTATTAAAACGTATATATGTTTTTCCTTTATTTATTTGAAGAAAGACATGTGTAGCTACACAGTGATAGACCAACCAGATATTTTTTGTCCCTTATTTACGAAAAAATCGGGGGTTTGGTTTGGTAACCCCCCCCCCCCCCCCGACGGTCGGATTAGCGTTTGGTGGACAGTCGTAACTACATCAAGATGTTTCCTTTATAAAGATTATTCCCGTAGAGGGGGCCTATAAATTAGATAACTTACTTTTATCAATATCGCCGGGATTTTGTGAAAATGTATATTGCTGCATGATGCGCCATCTTCCTAGTCTTGATTTTTTAACAACCTGCCATATAACCCCCATATAGCAATAATATTAGACATGTACTATGAGAATGCTTGGTCTATATATGTCAGCTATATTATCTGGGTTCAATTTTGAAGTGCTTAGGAAGTTACATGACAAAATGGTGTTGATACTATCTTAGCTTCAAATTATTTCCATTTTTTAAGTGCCCGTTGGTGATTTTGAAATAAAGTGCTATATGTGATTTTGTTTTTGCGTGGAAAATAATGGAATTGGCAGCCTTGAATTCTGATGTTCCATCCTAATATTAAAAAAAACAAAGAAAAGGGGACGTATGGTATAACAAGTTTAGCCATTACCGACATGGGCCCGAAAAATTGGCTTCTTGCCCACCTGGTTTATTGATCCAGTGTAATAATACTTGTGCAGTGCTTCATCAGGCACGCCGCCCTGACCGCCACACATGGCCACAGTCATACATCAGTTTCCTTTTTTTCAGTGAGTTAGGGACAATGACGTCACGGATGGCCAAACAAGTCATTCACAAAATATTTACTAATGTTCTGTGATAACATGTGCTTCGGAAAATTTTCGAGATTGGTGCATTCGCGAAGGCGGAGCGCTTAACAAGGAGGTATGCTGGAGGGGGCAAGCTTTTGAATTTGAATGTTTTTGTATCTTTTTGGTTAAAATTGTTAAATTATTGGGGGGGGTGGTTTCAAGGGTATCGTGGCCCCCCCCCCCCCGCATCAAAATTACTGGGGTGCCAGTCACCCCCCCCCCGTTTCCTAAGCCCAATCCACAACAACAGTGCCAAAGTGATCCAATTTTAGTCAATTTTGGGTGAGTTCGTCTTATCGGTTGTCCAAGGACCGTGCATCTCACATATGAATCCATCCATAGAGATGTGTAGGCTTACAGGCTACAGCAGCGCATGACTGCTTCACTTTCCCAAGTTCTTTGTCTGTGCATTGTGCTCCAGGGCAGACCACAGACATGTTCTATTTACCTGTGTGGTGTCCTTGTTCGCTGCTTCCATTTAAGCCTGCCACCTCTGCAAGGAAACTCAGATCGGCCAATTGTGTGGGTAGTCTAATTGAGCGAAAGTAATGCATTGCCAAACACGGCCCTTCTATAAGCAGGAAACAAAACAAGACTCGTCTCCGGCCAGCAACTCCCCCCGTGGATGGTCACGGCATTGTATCCCAGCCAATTTATTATAGCGAAATTGTATTTTCACTTCCAATTTTTTTTTATTAGTACGGAACGGCCAAAAAAAAAAATCCAAAGTGAAAAAAGAAATAATTCCAACGAAGAAAAAAACGGAGAAAAATCTTAAAAAAAGTTCTAAAAAAAAAATAACATTCTAAAAAAAAAATAAATTCGTAAACAAACCAATTCTAAAACAAAAAAATTACAATTCTAAAAAAAAAATTATAAAAAAAATAAAAAAAATCAAAAAAAAAAAAAATAAATCAATTAAAAAAAAAAAAAAATTAAAAAAAAATCCAAAGGTAAAAAAAAAATCAAATTAAATTTATAAAAAAAAAAAAAGATTTCATTTTCATTTTTGGTTTTTTTGGCATTTATTTTTTATTTTTTGGCGTCGATGGTACACCGTACAATACCCACTCATAGGTATAGGTCCACCGTAGTTCTTAATAGTGGAAGCATGTTGGATTTTAATAAAATACTTGGAAAGAATCGTTGGGCTTAAATACAAAAACGCAAACACAACTTTGTCATTAACGTCGCCCAAATTATTAAGTTTTTGTCTAACGAATCGGGGAAGGGAATACTTGTCAGGGTACATAGGACTAGATCGGTACCCATACAGTATAAAAACAACCGGTATAATGCTAAGCGGCCTACAAATCTTTCAATATGGCTCCACGGGATTTACAATTGAGAGGTGAAGAATATTTTAATCCTAAACAACGTTTTACAGTGAATGGTAAAAAAGATAGAAGGCGATTGGTATTAAAACTGTTACCAAAAATTCAATCAGGAAAAGTACGTAAAAAATTAAGATTTCAATTAGGCCCTTTCCTTTCCAAGCACTTTATGATGCAGCCGAAAGCGACTTCTGAGTAGATAAAATTCTCTTCCCTAGTTTCACCAAATGGATTATGACCCAAAAAATTTTCCCCAGCGCCTTATCTCAGCGCGAATCCCGGAGTGCAATGGTTTTGGGGTGTATAACTAATTATAATAGGCGAAGGCGTTTGAATGAGTGTATGGTGCGCATGGCTACAGAGCCCATAGCTCTGTAGCCATGGCCCGTATGTTCAAGGGTATTATGTTGATAGATAGAGATTAATTTTGCAGGGGAAGTTTTTTTTCTTTTCGCCGAGTAGTTTTGCGTTATGCACAGGTAATTTAACAGAAGCGTAATTGATGTGAACTGAATAGCAGTGACGAGGAAAACAGTGGCAACGGACGTGGGTGAGTATTTAATTTAAAGACAATTTACAAATGTTACTTGATATCTACTGAGTAGCCCTATTTATGCATGGCTGTAGCATACTTTACAATTTGGTGGTGTTACCGACTATGGTGTTATGACTTAATGATAAGCCTGTGGTATTGTCATGTAGTATAGCCAATTCAGAATTTCGTGCACGACAGGTCCATAGCATCTAGCCGTTGCCTAGACTCAGTTTTCAGTCCCATATTTTTTCTAATATGGAACTGAGATCACTGCCTATCTCCTCCACGTAGAGAGGTCGAACAAAATTAATTTTCTAAAAATTCTGTTACAATCCATTTTTGAATTTTGTCCTCAGATCATTTGTATTAAATAAAAAGCACTCAGTCAAAGAGAGAAAGAAATGCAAAGGCGTTTCATGGCCAAAAAAGCAATGTCATGCCGTCTCGAGGGACTCCACATGGTGCAAAATTTTGCACCCTCAAAAAATCATTGATCTTCAAGATCGTAATGCGGAACTACTACTTTGAACAGAAAAGAGGTAAGTTTAAATATTACCTATCCACATCAACCAAGAAACTTACTGATATTTTTTGAGGTTGGGTGGAACTCGTCTACCTTTGCCTATAGGCCCCCTAAGATTCTGAGTTTTGACATGGACATATTTAAAAAATAAAGAAGCTAAAGAAATTCCCTCAACATATGCGTGACATGTTACTGATACTATTACTGTTGCATGGCTATCACTAAGGAGCATTAGTTTGCTTGATTTGAATTTGAACATGTTTGATAAACATTTACAGATTAGCTTACCACCCCCGATGCTGGTAAGTACGGCATTGAAAAGTATCATCCTATGCCTTGAACTGCATTGAAATAGTCTTTACTACGCCTTCAATTGCATTGAAACTAGTCTATACTACAGAACCACATGTATAGTCTCACTCTTTGAATCGATTACGCTGTGACAACGTAGATACAGAATGCTTGTTGCTTTGCCGTATTTGTAGTTATAAACGGTAACGAGATGAGAGTTTGGGGTCACGTGTTCAGTACCAAGGTCACTTTCAGGTATCAGGTACAGTTGCTCTTCGGGGGGCGACCGATATATATAAATCCGACTATGTTAAATCAAGGTCTGTACTGACCCTTGCCAAATGCTAGGATTTTTTTTCCAAAAGACAAACCGTTTATTATGTCTAAACAGTACAAAATTTACCTTTTCCCTACTGATTCAAAACCGACGTACGATGACGATAATCGTTTTTTTTTTTCAATGTAGGGATACGTACGTCATTTTTACCTGAATGGGTCCCCCGAAGCAAAATAATAAACCAATCAATGCCGTGAGCGTGCCGTCATCAAATCTTTATTTTTTTTCCAAAAATTGGCTGTTAAGATTCAACATCTGTAATGTTGTTCTTTAATATTAATAGGCATTGTCCCCGCATGAATGTGAAAAAGATGGGTCCATTAAGTCTACAAACTGAAAACATAGTCAGCCGGCTAATCCCTGACCTGGACTGTATGAGCAGACGGATCCCCGTTTTAGTTTTAGCAGGCTTACAGCCACTTGCGGCGCGGCTGCGGTGTTATGCGTCGAGTATAATACGTTTCAGAGTAGCAATCAGAAAATAAATAATCTAAAGTTAGAATCAAATAAAAAGATGAAATAACCCTGTAAACGTGCTAATTCAAATATGTCGTAGTCTCTCCTCTTTTAAAATTCTTCTTTTGTCCTTTCAAAGGTTAGCAATGCTGTTTTCCGACCAATCATGATAAGAACAGAATGAACAAGCTATGTATAGGGTGATGCGGTGAATGTCCCTAGGCGTCTAACTTGATTCTGCGATCAATATAAGGCCAAGTTTAGCAATGGTGAACGCATTGCGGTAGAGGAACGAATATTGGAAATTCCCACCGATTTTTCTCTTAAATTCTATACAATTTAATGTTGCTCCACATACCTACAAGGCCTGTTCCCATCACAGTCTCTGATGAGGTCATAAATGTATGATCGTTTGTGTACATATCAAATCAGTGTGTTCAACACTTCATCCGGTACGCTTATGCATGCTATGGCGGGTCAGTATAATATGAACAACCGACAATATCAAAAAGCCGAAATATTTCATGTGATTCAAACAAAACCCAGTGTTTCATGAGTCATTATGGGGTGGGTAAAAGTTAATATTTTGAAAAATGCAATATTTAAAGCTTTCTACAGCATTATGTAAATATGCCACAATTTAACTAACATTATATTTTGGACCATGGACTTTTTGTAATTTTGCTTGACCTTTAGCAGAAACCGTTAACCCTTGTCTACCTCGCCCATTTTTTTGTAACAAACTCCCGAATGGGGGGGGGGGTGGTTTCCCCCCCCTGTGGATTTTCGTTACTGAACACCCGATTCTGTAATTTGGTACCAAAGTATAGCTTAGAGTTTTCTTCTTTCCACTGGTACCAAATAAGTACTAACTCCCATTATGACGTCACCATGACGTCATATGTTGAGGAAATACGAAAATACTGAATTATAGGGTGGAAAATTGATATTTCGCACTTTTTAAGTCACTTCAACACCCTATTATAGCTTTAAAATGATTTCTTTATATAAACCAGTCATTTCCCATCAATTAGAGTCAAAAACCGCATGAAAAACTGATTTTCCTAACTTTTTGGCGAAAACTTGAATTTTTCACTGTGGTGTCTATGGAAATGGCAGTTTTGTCGACATGCAACTTTATGACGTCTTTTTGACTATGCCAGGCATGTTGGTACGCATTTTGGTATCAAGGAAAGGGAGGACCATAGCTATCTATTAGTACCACAATCAAGTGTATGTGAATGTTTCCTGTTTTGGTGTTAGGCATGTTTGGACTTCTCTTCCGGGGGGGGTGTGTTACCACCCCCCCTATCGATCACTTTGGGATCCCCTTCTTACCTATACCCCGGTGGATGTTTTGTTTTTGGATTAAAAGGGCGAACTGTCCATGACAATTACATAAATAATTTTGGCACCAAACAGGGGGTTTTAGCAGCCGGGGAAAAACCTGAAGGGGGGGGGGTTAACCACCCCCACCCCCTTCGTTAGACGAGGGTTAAGTAGCACGGACCCGTCTAACATGCTACTTGTGTCCTTTAGACAACAGTTGACAAACAGAAACAGTCTTCGTTATTTTTATTTATATGCCAAATAAATGTGATGACCTGTTATCTATGTGTAATTATGACAAATACTTTTAAAAACCGGATTTCAAAACAGAAATGCCACTTACAATACTCTTCTTAGCAAATATTGACAGCTTCTAACTGTGAATTTTATATTACTCTTATACAAAATGGCGCGAAACACCCAACAAACACCCAAAATAATACAATATCAATTGCATAACACGTTTCTGAATTAAGAATGTTTTATTTCTCTCGCTCTCTCTCTCTCTCTAAAGTTTCTTTAAGTTCACCCTATCTTAAATAAAGACAAGGCATATATCAATGATCCAAGCATTCAGCTCTACAATAATTATTGTTCTAAAGTTAAAATGGAGTGCGTGTTGATACCAAAAGTGTTTTTGAAAAGCAACAACTGTTTTATAAACATCCAATTCTAAGTGAAGTTATGGAACGAAATGTCATTGAATTTTATGGGACAAATTATGTTGAGAACCCCTTATAAATGATCAAACATGGTTATATGAATATTTTCTCTCCGTAAAAGAGTAGAAATTACCGCACAGTAGCCTATGGGACCCTGTGATACAAACTTTTCCTAATAACAATAACACGCCAGGCCGGAATATGCTTATATTTTGATATTTTCCTCAAGCGTACAAATTGTAGATAAATTTGAAGATACGCGCATGCTAGAATCAAGCAATGCACCTTAAAAGGCTGACTCAGAGATTTCTAAATATAATTATTTTTTTGTAGTAATTAAAAATAGTCATCTAGAACTAAAGCTAGTCACCTAAAATGCTTAATTCCAAAGTTAGAGATGAATTGGACTTGCCGTTTTAATGCAGTAAACATTTATGCACGGTTAACAGTCCCATAGGATACCGTGTATAACAAAAAATCCGGATCCGGAATTTTATAACAAAGGTATGATTTTCCATATGAAGGACTTCGATTTGAGCTTAGTTATTTCACACAATGATTAGTACATGGACAAGCATTATGTATATGCAAAAAACACGACTTGTTTGAACTTGTTTGAAAAATGAGTGCACCCTCATCGGGAAATCACTGAGTAAGCCTTTAAGTAGTTTTTGCCACAGATTAAATTTGTTGACCAATCACATCGTTTCCTAATCTATAATGTCATTTCAGTCCCATCTAATTGCTTAACCCTCGTCCAACCAAGAGTTTTCTTCTACAGTGTGAGTGAAAAAGAATAGGACCGTGATTGATTATATTTTATCAAAAAACTAATTGAGCATGTTCTTCCGCTCATTAGAAAAAAAGAATCACCGAAATTTATCCAGCTGTCCACGGAATGCTGAATGCTTTGAATATATGCGAGTACCTGGGAAATGACGGGTCATTGAAATGTAAATGATATGTAAACCCGCGAGTTTAAAAAACAGATGTACAACAAACTTTTATAGTTGAAACCTACTTGCAGACCCATTCAGAGACCATTTGCCTTGCAGTTCCGCAAGCAAACCGTGCACTTTGCAAACAGGTTATTATAGCAATAGTCAGGAAATTCCATGACTATGGAACCACCAAGAACCGACAACATGAAGCATCGGGAAGAAGGGCTGCCAGGCTCCAAGCTAACATTGCTCGAGTGAGAATGAACCCAAGAATTGAGCTGATACTTTGGTTCATTCTCAGAGCTTGTCTCACTCGAGCAATGTTAGCTTGTGCCCTGGCAGTCCGTCTTCTTCCTGATGCTTCATGTTGTCGGTTCTTGATGGTTCAATATAGTCATCAAATTTCCTGACCATTGCCTATTATAACCTGTTGCAAGGTGTACAGTTTGCTTGCGGGAACTGCAAGCAAACTGTCCTCTGAACCTCATTGAAAATGGGTCTGCATAATTTTCAACTATAAAAGTTCGTTGTGCATCTGTATATGGAGGGGCCAAGATACATAATACCTTTCCACCAAGATGCCAAGTTAGTTTTGAAAATACCTTCAGATTTGTTAGTTTATTAATTATTATTAATTTTGTGCAGACCATGCTAATCTGTTTTGAAATTCGTGAGTTTACATCTCATTTACATTTCAATGACCCAGTCATTTCCCAGGTACTAACACATATTCAAAGCATTCAGCATTCCGTGGACAGCTGGTTAAATGGGTTCCTTCGGCAGAACAGGCATAACAATGGTTAGGAATGATGAATTTCGGTGATTCTTTTTTCCTAATGTGCGGAAGAACATGCTTGTTTCGAATATCTTAAACTTTTTTTTATCAAGCTCAAATAGTTTTTTGATAAAATATAATCAATCACGGTCCTATTCTTTTTTCCTAATGTGCGGAAGAACATGCTTGTTTCGAATATCTTAAACTTTTTTTTATCAAGCTCAAATAGTTTTTTGATAAAATATAATCAATCACGATCCTATTCTTTTGACTCACACTGTACTACCACCCCCCCATTTTTCCGTAATTAAGGGACAAACATCATCTTGTTTGGTATCAGTGTGTAGCTACATATGTCCTTTCTTCAAATAAAGTACAGAAATATCAAGTTTTAACGTCATAACTGAGAGCTTATTATAACGTAATTTGTAAGCAAATCTCCAAAATCAAGGGTTTTTCGACCATTTTTAACATTCATGCAAGCAAATTGCTATTTATTTGTAGTCTGGTGCCCAAGCACAAAACCCGGATGTATCGTCCACACAATGTTTCTTCAAGACATACTGTTTCAGGATCTGCATGATGCAAATTGAGTCGATCAGACATGTATCTTTTATTCGACCGCTACTATATATGATCACAGCATCAACACCAACGGTCAACTTATGCATCCTGGCGGGAGTTGCTTCGCCAGATGTCCGCCGTGGTGTGGCAGGCATGCGGGAGCATGGCTGTCAGGTATCCGATGTGAAGTAGGCTACCTAATGTCTGAACAGGGACCAGTTGCTATAAACCGCCTTAAATCCAGAGAGTTTCTTAAGCAAATCCAACCTCTAGGGAGTTTGAGGGTGGCTGATGTTCACAAAAGTCGCAGCTGTGCCAATTAGGCGATCAGTTGCATCAAAGTAATCTAAAATGACACCGACGGTTTCATCTTGCTATTCTACTGGTGCATTATTTCTCAGTAAACTCACTTTGTTAGCTCCTGATGGAGGGTACCAGCTCCCAGCCTCCATGATAGACATTGGGGCAATTGCCAAGAATCATGCAGGGATAGCGCCACAACAGCTCACAGCTCATGTTTGTCTGGTTGCTATACCGAAGCTCACATGGACGATTGGCAAAACAAAATGTAGTTAAAGTGCTTTTGTTGCAGTGGCTATGGAAGCAAAGCCAAAGGACAATGCCCGATGTTGGATATGATACGTGATTGTCAAAAGGGGCAAAAAGACAAGTACCAACATCACCAGGGATATTAAAGGCCTTGCCACCAACTACAGAAGCATTCACAGAAAATGTCAAATGCATGCCCATTTGCAAGTATATATTTGGAAGGCATCATTAAATGAAGATGCACCCCCTTGGATCCATGCACCTATGGATGGCTCAAGGACAAACCAAACAAGTCCCTTACACACATGATAGTGCCAAGTGATGTTCTGCCAGCACTTCCAGAAGTACATTCACTGTGGATGTACAGCTGATCCTCCGTGATCCTTACCAAAATGCAGAATGTTGTTTGGCCCAGCTGGCTTGCACTATTTTTGTGAGTGTAATAGGACAGGTATATGTCCAAGAAGATGGATGAACTGGGCTGCTGAGGAAAGCGGTGGAGAGGTTGAAGAGGAAGAACCATACAATAAGTGACAATTGAATTGGTGTTCATCTTTTAATATTGAGTATTCAGCCATAGATTTTAAGACATTTTCAATTGAGGTTTTAGCATTATTCTCTTATAAAGTTACGTTCACAAAGTCACTTGAAACTCTGACCTCACACGATATATTAACGGGTTAGGGTAAATCGTCGTCCTTGCTCCTTCAATCACACACACACACAGATGAGTCAGGGTTTGAATTCACAGTGAGAACACAGCTTTTGAAGTGCCTCTTCATATTATATGTTAGTAGTAGGATCAATGTCATGTTGGATATATAGATATTTCAGCAACCGGTTTTTTTTTTATTTCTATATAAACGGAAGTGTTTTCATGCAAGTTAAAGACGTAAATTATTCTTTGCCCCCAAAACCTACTCAAAACCACAACAACCAGTCTCATAGCTGCTCCAGAAATGGAGATATAACTTTTTGTATGTTGTAGTGAGCATTTTGGCGGCCATCTTGGATTTCAATGTAAACGAAGGATTTCAGATGTTAGATACCGTAATTTTCGGAGTATTAGCCGCGGCTTATACGTTGTTTTCGAAGGCTTCAAAGGATGCCGCGGCTTATAAACCGAAGCGGCTTATGCGTTGATGTTGTAAGTTTAAACTCACAAGTGAGTCACTTGAAAGCAACTATAAAAATTACACGCACCGACAATCTCAAGAATAAGTGTCCTCAACTACGTACCAACTTGGCGTGTGTGTAAACATCTTTTGTGTGATTATTACCCACTTGATAATTGATCAATATTAAGTACTTTCAGTTGAGACTCTAAGTATATAAACATTAAAAGCCGCATTGAAGCGGCATCGTCTGTATACAAATAACTAGACATGAATCAATTATTTCGATCGCCCACAGACAATACCGTGTAATTACTCACAACATCGACCAGCGGGGAACCAGCCAAGATGGAAAACCAGAAGCAAGTGTTTCTTGGCCATCAATGGGAATTCCCCATGTATTGCAACAACTAAAAAAACTCCCGCTATAGGTTATGTCTGCAGCTTTTTTTAAAAAAAATCCAGCCCTGTGTTAGTGATAAATGATATTACTTGTATGAGAGTTTCTTTAATGAAATATTACGTATTCATTTGTATCTTTTTTTTAAACACATCTGAGTACAAGATTCAAGTATTAGTTTTAACGCAAAAAAGGTCAAGTGACCTCATGGCGTGCACGGTAATGAGAGAAATTATTTATTGACCCTAAAAACCTAGACAAAGCCACCAAGACAAATATAGTCAGTGTTTGCTTACAGTAGAACCATACGTAACAAATGTACCATTTTTTAGCGTTTTATACAGTAAAGTATAGGTATAGGAAGGTGGCAACCACCCCCTACCTTCCGACTTTGACGGGACACCCTGACCTCCATGGAGGTGGTACCTCCATTTTTTTATTGCTTAAATGACCGCAAAAGATGAACTTAAAATTACATATAAGCCTTAGCTCATATTCGTTTTTGTGCGACAGGGAATCATCCGTTAGGGAGGGTGGTAACCACCCCCGGTCGGACGAGGATTAATCACCCAGATGACACACACATCCAATAACTTCAAGCTAGCTGTTTAATAAATGAGTCTGAAGATAACATTCATCTTACCCCATCTGAGACTTAAATAATGACCACAGGCTTACATATTCACTAACCCATTCATACGGGGAACATTTATGACATATGTATGCATGATTTTAATTAAAACTGGATTTTAAAAACAATTATATTGTTAAGCAAGTGTAAGAAGGTTTATGAACTGGCGTCATAAACATCATCATTATGCGGTTTGTCTGTTTCACAGTCGCAAATGCTTCATTTCCCATTCACGAGTTTGGCTATGGTAGTACCTTATTATAACTGAGTATGTTTATGGTTGCTACTCTGATATTGGAGACGATGTTACGGTCTGTCTGAAGTTTGTTTTTGAAGGTTCATCAAGAAGCATTCGGACTAATAGGGAATTACACATACTCCGAGGTTAATAGTTTTGCATAATTTCTCATATTACTTAAAAATTAGGTGGCGTGAAGGAAACACTCGGCTTCAAATCACTTGTAAATATCGGCGTGGTATATGTGAGATCTGGACATTCCCTACTAGTTTCTTTATAAGCCTTTCACCTTCTAAAAACACTTGCCGATTTGTACTTTATTTGCATAGTATTTTGTAACTGCTATTCCTATGTTGGTGCAAACTTTATTACAGATTCAAAGCTGGACTTTATCATGAGTCATGCCACCAGACAACTGGCTCCTGACACTTGTCACCCAAAACCCGACACAAAACATCATACACCCAACAACTGTCACCCGAACTTGACACCTGACACCCAACATCTGACACCTGACAATTGATATCTGACAACCTAAACCTGGCACCCAACATCCGACACCTGACACTCATTTAACACTCAACACCTGATACATAACACATGATACCACCCACCTGACACCAACATCTGACACCCGACATCTGACATCTAACATCCGACACTTAATACCCAACACCTACGCCTTACTCTCTTCATCTGACAACCAAACACCCAACATTGGAAACTCACATGAACACGAAATGTCTGACACCTGACCTGATACGAAACCCTAGATACCTTATACCGCTCACCCGGCATCCCAATCGGACAACCTGCACACCGAACTATGCCTCCACACGCCATGCCGCTACCCCGACACTTAACACCATCTCATTGTCCACTTGACACCAGGAACCATTTTCCACCATTAGAAAAACCATTTGACAGCAAGACACAACTCATTGAACATCCGCTCCAAGAAACAAAACTCTGCTCCTCTTCATGAAGGGACCAGAGTCCGTACAGGAGTTAATTTAAAATCAAGTTAAATTGTAAATAAAATAACACAGATATATCAGTCCATGTTGAGAGGGTTTTCAAATATTTTGAATATTTGTGTTTCTAGAACTTTACCCATAGTTACACAGTAATATAAAGCTATAAAGTACTGATTTGTGAATGGGGCCACCCTTTGCAACCCTCTCGGGGCAGTCTTGGTGACCCCCATAGACCATGTAGACCTTTGATACACTTTTCGCCATACATTATGCAACCAATGAAATGTTGTTTAATCGTGCTTTTTTTTTGGCTCCTATTAACATACGACCCACTCGTTACCATTTTCACAACAAATCTGACGCATCAGAAGATTTAAATTTGGATATTAGAAAATATAAAAAGTGTACTATATAGACAATTGTTGTGTGTGGGTGTTAATTATGTGGTCTATCCATAATTTGGAGACGTTTCTTCAATAAATCAAAGGAAACATTTCTGTTGTCTTAAATTGCACTCTGGTAATAATAATAAGAAGCATATGAACTTCTTCTGATAACCCAAATTTTTGTAAAATGTAAATGGGAGGGGGGGGGTACTTTTGGCGATCAAAACGCCCACCTTTAAGTTGGGAATGACGTTAGTACGTAGAACTATTCCTGAACACTTATTCGTGTGTGCTGATTGCGTGCAAAGACTGCTGTTAAAGCTTGGTATGTACAGGGCGAGTCCAAAGGCAAACCCAAAACATAAATATTCCTCATGTATAATAAAATCATCTATCGTAAACCATTATAGCATTTCTCAATGTCTCGGCACAACTACAATTGATTCCTCTCAGTGACATAGCCAGCTGTGCATCTGCAGACAATCATCTACCATGATGGAGACGCCACTTCAAGTGCATAGGGTTTCGACGCTTACCGAAGTATACACCGTGTAAGTTGACCATGTGACATTTCCCGACCACGCACACGATTTCTGAACTCAAAGGGGCTTATTTGAACCACATCGTCGCCGCATCACATACTGTCGTATTTCATACATTTTTGAGGTTTTTTGCGAAATTACGCCTACTTACTTATTTCATCGAGTTCTTGCCATCGCACAAAGTCCAAAATGTGAGATGCCTCAATTAATTAGTTTATAGCTACATATTTTGGTCATTTTCCTCAAATCATCAATCCGCGTTTCACCGACTGTCGTATTTAAAATCGCCATTCATTTACCACTTGTTTTTTATAGCGTTCTATTTTGCCGATCCTCAAAATAAACGATTTTACACATACGAGATCTATTTTGACGTCTTTCCCATCGTTATTATGTCGTAAACAAGCGTTTCACATAGTGATCTATTTTACGTACATTGAAAAACAACGGTGTGAAATGCGTCGTATTTTGCAATATACATTATTTGGGTGATTTCACATAGACTTATAACTTTGTAGCCTAATTAAATACTATAATTGCAGTTTTAAGTTGGATATATGTTATATGGTACTTTAAAATTTGTTCTCTTCAAAACAGTAAAGTCTAGATGTGTTTCATTTATGCTTCGTTTTACCGTATAAACATGAAATGTCGCGATAGATTTGTATTGCGATTTCTCGGAAAAACGTGTTTTGTAAAATACGACAGTATGTGACGTGGGCGAACGACAATGTTCAATTTTTCTATCATTATTCAAACGAAATTTCGCAAATTCGCATTTATTGTTTTTGGAACAACAAGAATGGAACGAACCGGATACTTCTTACACGTTATCGTTATTAAAAGAGAACTGTACTGAGAATAACTTTTACAATATACGCTATAAAGTACCTTATCGAGTGGTTTCATGGAAAAACGGAATTATACTAACCATAAATAAAATTAAAAATTTTGCCTGACCAAGCGCTATTTGAAATTCGCGCTAGTGTAAATGGGGGGATATGTATATGTGTTTAGGTGTGCGATATCGGAGCGGGGTCCAGTTTAGCGTCATACCCAAAACCTCCCACTGACGCTTTCATAATGTGCATATCCTATGGCATTTATGACGCAAACGTGCCGACGGTATCGTATAACACGTTATACAATAGCGCGAATTTTAAATAGCGCATGGTCAGACTAGATGGTTTTAATTCATTTTTATGGTTAATATAATTCATTTTTTCGATGAAACCACTCGATATGAGTATATGGTATAATATACTTTGCTTCTGCATCATCAAGATGATTCCAGCTTGTCCTTTCACCTGACATCCTTGGCAAGTATAGGGCCCTTGCACGGAAGGTAAAATATATTGAATGGACTTTTGTTTGCCCTCCAGATCATCCAAGGATGCGAAGAATACAATGGATGCACCTGGTTCACCTGAACATTTCAGCTATTTCTACAGGTGATTCCTTTGTATTCTCTGCATGCTTGGGTTGTTCTGGAGGCAGGTCTGGCCTAGATAGCCTATTGACCTGCCGTGAAGCACCCTATTGCTCCCAAGGATGTAAACAGTTCAAAATAAATAAGTCCCCCCTGACAAAGGTACACTTTTCTGGAAAAGTTAAGGCTCCTTAACCTGTTACAAAAATGTAAAATGTTCACTGTAATGTTACACATGTAATGTGCAAACAAAATTACACAATAGTTAATCTTCTCCCTGAAATGACGTCATTTATTAAATTTGATGACGAATTAAAAATTACACTTTCGTGCATAGGATTTAACAATCGAGAAAATCCCGGACGGAGAAGTACCAACAGGCCTTGTACAACACAATAATACCACAAGCACTTGATTTTGGTACCAATGGATAGCTATTGTCATCTTCTTTCCATTGCTACCAAAACGAGTACCAACATGCCTAGAATTACGTCAGGCTGACGTTATAAAGTTCACATGTCAGCACAACTGTCAATTTCCATAGTACAGTGTAGAATAGGAGAAAATGTGTTTTTTTCACCAAAAAAGTTTGGAATATCCGATTTCCACACGGGGTTTGCTCTCTTTAATGGGATATGACTAGTTTTATACTCAGAGAGTTTTAGTGCTACATTTTTTTAGTCGGAAATATTGAGAAATATCAATTTACCACCCTATATCCAGTATTTTTTATACTTTCCTCAACTTATGACGTCATAGTGACGTCATAATGGAACTGTTGGTACTAAATTTGATACCAATGGAAAGAAAAAACTCTAAGCTATCATGTGGTACCAAATTTAGTAATAGGGTAAAAAGGATCTTTAAAAAAATCTTTAAAACTTGATTTTCTCGACTTTTAAAGCCCTATGCAAAAAAGTGTCATTTTTTTCATTTGTCATCAAATTTAATAAATGACGTCGTTTCAGGGACAAGGTTAACTGCTGTGTGAAACTTTTTTGGCCATTAAATGCGTAACATTTCCGTGTACATTTTACATTTTTGTAACAGGTTAAAGAGCCTAACTTGTCTAGAAAAATGCACATTTGTCAGGGGGGGACTTACTTTTTTTGAACTGTATAATATAATCTGGATTGACAGGCCTTTCACGTGCAGTGTACCATGCAGGACGCTAACATGCTGGTTTCGGTCTACATTTACAATTACAGTATTGACCTAGTGGGTGCATTGTGGGTGTTTGGTTGTAGGCTAGGTAGGTGGTTTCTGCGCTTTGAGTATCAAGTATCATGGGTAATGCGCATTTTTCATCAGAGGCCAAGAATACCGACTAGGACCCGAAACTCTCAGCCCAAAGACTCTATCCATTCTGGTTTGCGATTTCCACAATGCACTTAGGAGTAGGGGTGTGATAATTCAAAACAATTGAAACCCCCAGCTCAAAATATGGAGACATCCTAAATAAACTAGAAAAAATAATTTTACTGAAATCATACTATTCTAACCCCCTGTACATACCCTCTGAAAGTTTTGAAATAAGATTTCCAAATTCGGAAGCCTTGCAATGTGAATAATGCATTGAATTGCCATTAGCAAGTATTCGCAAGTATCACACATGCGATCGCATAGATTTCATGATTTGTATTCCTAATTTCATAATTGTTGTTTAGTTTTACCAGAATTCACACAATTTTATTCAATTCCAGCCCATTTGGACACGTTATATTATTTCACACCAATGGTACATGTCTTTTAGCTTTAGTGATTTTTTTGAAATTATATAGCTAATCACAAATTTGGCATGATCCATTCTCAGCAATTTAGCAATGGAGCTGCATTTATGCTGTCTGAGCAGTATTCGTAAGAACTAATGCATATCAAAATAACTTAAGCTTTGCTGTCTTAATGTATTTGTTAGACAGAAAGTTCTAAACAATTGTACAGCAAACATATACCGGTTATCTAGAATGCCGAGCCTTGAGCATGATCAAGTTAAACATAACTAACTCTTTTACAACTTAAGGATTAATCAACATTGAATTAAAGCCCTGCATGGTGGCATCTGCATTGGCCGTTACCTTGTTTAAAATACAGCATCAGATTACTACTTAAGCCTCTTATAAATACAATGCCAATACACTAGGTGCACACAATCATTTATATAAGTACATCTCTGAATAATGAGATAATGGACAGACCTACAGCTGTCATTTACACTGCTTTTTATAGTAAAGGTAATTAATAACAATTACAATTCATCCAAGACAGTTTAACTAATGTTTTGGACAGTAACTTGGAGCTTTAATTCAGTCAATATTGGGACAAAATACCTGTTGCAAATTGTGACGCCTGAATGGTTTTACAAAGATCTCACCGTACTCACTGTGCTCACTGCAACTACTCAAGTGAAAAGCACAAGGCTAATTAACAAATAGTCTTCTTTACCAGGTGTTCAACTATTTTTAGTGTTGAAATCTTTAGGGGTATGTACAGGGGGTTATTGATTGAATTTTATTTTTTTAAAGGTAGTTTGTTTTATGTTAGGGGTGTCTCCATATTTTGGGCTGGGGGTAAAATTCATACTTGCACTTTTGTTAAATAACACACCCCTATTAGGAGTGGCTTCCAAACTCAACCGCCGGTTCTTCCAGGTTCTATCAGGTTTCCATTGTTCCAAACAATTAAACACGGTTACACCGCCATGAACCGCAAGTCAACCGACGGTTGAGTTTTGAAGCCACCCTTACGTTGCTGATCGTCCTTTATTGATCTAGAGTTAGCAAGTGGAATAACCTGCATTAAAAAGACACTGGCACATTTGAAAAATAGTGCGCCCTCAAGATTTTTCAGAATCAATTTGTTTGCATGGTTGTAAAGCTTTTATATACAAAAGCCCTCACCTGAAATGTATAAGACCAAATCAGCGTCCTTAATGGTAAACAGAACGACTTTATAATTAATGTCGCCGGCGACATTAATTCAGCAGACGACGAAAATGGCGTTTAACACCAGAAAACGCGCGCCGTATGCACGTTTCCCACGGCATTCACCCTGTTTGCCCGTCCTATAAACCTTTGTATTTTTTATATCAATTGATAACGAATCTATATATTCACGCCACTATACCATTTGTTGATCGTTCTTTCGTGTCTTGCAAGTCCAAATCACAGTGAAGATCCTCCCTTTACAAAACCAGCCTGATAGCTTTCATCATCCAGGTTGATCGGCCTTGAATTCCCCTCTTGGGCCATTGTAGAGTCCTTAACAGTCATCTGTTTATTGGCTATGGTTTGTGGCTTCTCCACAATCCGCAATTTTGTGAAGTTTCTACTCCGATCTTGTGAAGGAAGTTCTTTTTACGACCAACGCCAGTTCCGAGTCCGGTGAGTTGACCCATTCTTTTCCTATCAAGGTCACAGCTTTTGGGATTGCTAGATGGGCTGTCCAATAACTGCTTTAGGTTCAAAGTAGAGGATGACCATTGCTCATCCATCTCCAGTGATCCAGATGTCGATAGAATAAAAATGTGCCTGCATTGTTCATTGATTGGGGTAGTCAAGTGATTCCTCGTGGAATTCGTCTGATCCTCAAAGGGTGTTTGTGGTGGGATAGGCTACATGTTCAACATCCATTTCTTTCTTGGCGAGCTTGATCGTCTGAAGGTTCTTCTAATGTTTGCAGGACTATGCCAACAGAATTGGAAGGTATTCTACATGCGTCGCCAAAGGCAACCACTAACAAGTCTCATTATTTTCATCATTATAAATCGCCAATAATCTTTGTGATGTCACGCTGTGGAAACTCCATCTGGTGCAGCGTCTTCAGCGTGGAGTATGCCAAGGCAACAGTTGATGAATGTAAGGTGTCAAAGGACCCATCCAGTTCCTGCGAGTCTTCTGAGGAGTTTGACACGAGACTTTTGCGTCTTGGCAGCGACTGCCTTGGTGTGTTGATTGAAAGTAAGGCTGCGGTCCATTGTGACGCCAAGGTAAACTTCGATGTTGGGTCAAGTGACAGTTTTTTTCTCTCCATCTAGAGTGGATTGTTTATTTCTCGTTTTGCGCATAGATTTGCAAGGTGGAAAACATAGCTGACGGTCTTGGGTTTTGCTGAGTTTTTCAATTGCCCCATCGGTGGAAGAATGGGCTTACAGTGATTCGTGTCTTTCTGCAACAACAACTGTTTCTAAGGACTCAAGCAATCAGCATCTATTCCAAGTGCCGTGTCGTCTGCGTTAGGATTACTGGCGACACAATCCCCTTGGCATATCTGAGGACGTATATTTGAAGCACTGGGTGCCATGACGAACTTGTGGGACACCTTCGAATTTTTCGCTTTTCTATACTGCGTTGCCCCATTTTATGTCTCCAGGAACATAAAATATCTCTGTCTTTGATGAGAATCTAAATGAACTTTACAACCTTGACATCAGGAAGATTTTTGAGTAGCGTGAGGTAGAGACTCGTTCAGACTTACGTAACGCAGCAGTTGTCCTGATTAGACTGCTTTAAATTTGGTGTATTATTAGTAAAATAGTTTTTAATGGACCAATCCATACTAACCGCGTGCATTTTCCCGGTTTCTGCCCGTTTCCAGGCGGGTTTCATTTAATCTGCTCATCTTCTCATCTTTTAAATCCGATTAAGTATTCACAAACTCATTAATTAATTGAACCGCGCGGAAACCGAGCAGAACCGGAAAATGCCACTCAAGTTTAGTATTTGGATTCGTCCTAAAAGAAAGTTTATCAAAAAGGTGAACTGAGTACTCTCAAACAAGGCAATTATCACCTTATTTTAAAGAAAGAGAAGGACAAACGCACGTGATCTAAAATTGGGTCTAAAGCTATTGCAACACGTTTATCTAATGTATTACCTACCTGATATTATAGGAAAAGGAACAAGCGCTTTTTTGTTAAGATCGTTGTAATTGGTGACGCGGTTAGAACAGTAGCAGACCTTATTTATTTTACCCGTTACAAACTCTCCTTGTATTTTATTCAATATTGATTTTTGATAAGCATACGATTCAAATTGATCATAGGTTCACTGACTCAGTACTTAAATCTTGTAATTTTGGTGATAGTGTTTCAAATATGGATAGAAGTTTTTTTATTATTTTACAATTTTCAAAGTTGTGTATGAATAAATGGTATTTTCCCCAGTTTTGAAATCAACGGTGTGCGACAGGGGGACCCTCTCATGCCTTTTATTTGTGTGGCGATGAGAGTGTTATAATTAATTTGATAGAGAAAGTCAGATTGGCGGCAAATTCAAATTGAACAATGACTGATATTAAACTAGTATGGTTATGACGCCTATCTTACATGTTTTCCAAAAGATGTTTATTCTTTCCTAGCTTCGTAAAATACTGCATTATGGATGAAGTTCAATCTTTGTTCCTCTCTTAAAAATTAATAAAGAACAAAACATAAGCTGTGGCTGGGTAGTTTGTGGAACTCAAAAGAACCCTTTGAATTATTTGGACATACATGTGTTAAGGTTTTAGGGATTGTTCTTTCTTTCGATAATGAAACAATAGTGTTATGATCATATTTTGAGGAACAAAATTAATTCCTTTTAAAGCAGAACCTTGGCATTTTATGCAAAAAAAAAATAAAATCTTACTGTTTCATTGTAAGGTTCTTATCACTAAGGTGTCGGGTTATCTAAAAATTTCTTTATGTTTGCGAGCATGATTTACTACCCCAAATGCAATTCAAGAAAAGATAAATGCAGATATTGTGCACCATTTTTTATTTGGAATGGTCCTGAGAGCTTAGAAGGTTCCCCGAATTGAGTGCTGAGTATGAAATGATGCCTATAAAGGGTTGATATTTTTTTCTCGGATAGCCCACATTGATTGTGGTTAAAAAGATTTTTTTGCTGATAATCTTCAGGTGGAAATTAAATATATCATATATTTAAAAATAAATTTGGTGGTTAAAAGTGTTATTGACAATTAATTTTGATATTAAAGAATTTAAACGGTCAATGCCACAATTGCCTATGTTTATAGCTTAATTTTAATGAGTGCAGTTCTCACATTTTATCCCAGACCAGAAGAGCAGATTAATAATCAGGTTATATGGAATAATCGACCAGTTTTGGTTAATAACTAAGGTCTTTAAATAATTGTTTTATAAATTCCGTTTTGATGCTAATACCTGAAAATTGTGATCTCTTTGATGAAATGGTAAAGATAAGACCATATGAAAACTTGGGGCATCTCCAGTCTTGTAATATTGATTTTATGAAGGTGGTATGGAATTCGTTTCAGGCTATACCAAGGTGGCATTGTCGTAAAAATATTACATACAGGCGAGACATTGTTTTGAACCGTGGTAATGGAACAGTGATGGAATGCTCACGAATGGGGATTTCATGCCACTTGAGCTCATCAATCTTGTCATTTTTATAAGCCATTTTTTTCAAAAAAATGTCAATACAAACTTCCCAAGTTTTTATATGAGCTTAGTAAAGCGCTTATGTTTAATATGCAAAGTAGCGAAAGAATTCTTTTATGCTACCCTTGGAAAGTGACGATAGATAACAGACTTAGATGGCTGCATTTAGAATTAACCACCTATTTTACGCTACCAATCAATGGTTGGTATAGATTGATCTGATAGAAAACCCCTATTGTTTACAGGTTTAATACAAATATTTGAACTCCGTGGTCCACATTTTTTATAGACGCCTGAGTGAATAGTGTTTTTGTGTGAATTAAAAATAGATGGTATAATTTATTTAGGCTAATAAATCTGATGTCGAGAAGCTGTTTTGGGGTATAGTGGAACGGATATTGAATTGATGGGGATTGAAGAATCACTTCTCCTTACTCTAGCCCGGAGGTAAATTTATCTGAGTAAACATAGTGGATCTACAAAACCAATCTATTGGTGTTTTTGTGTTTATTTTATTCAAGGATTACTAGCGATTATAAGAGGTTCATCGCAGCAACGCGATATATTAAGGATTTCACTTCCATAAAAATGGGGATAAATTGGTGTCCCGTTAGTTTATTTCAGCCAATTCCATAATGCATTGTATCTTGTTTATGCTCTTTTTCCTTAGCTGCATGTCAATACTCGTAGCATTGGGTGGTACAGGAATGAAGCTTTAAAATGGCCTGGGCACTGGCATTTATATGTTGGAGGTGAATCTCGCGTCAGCCTCAAACTTCCGAATACAATTTTAGATTACATGTACTTAAACAGTGCATTCACTTTCAAAAAATTTACATGCTCAAGGTAACAGTGTTACAGGCACAGGCTAATGTAAACATTCCTGTTTGCGTTACTGCTTCTTCATATCATATTTCTGGTCACGTTTTAGAAGACTATTGATCGCTGGCTCAGAATTTTTAACATTTTCAGCGTTCGAATTGGCTGTCTTTGAAATGGGTGGGGCTGAAAATGGCAACCTAGTTTAATTAATATAAGATTTATTTATAATGCATTCATAAAGCTACGAGTGTTGCCAAGCATTGCAAGCGCGAGAGAAGCCGCCCGCACCTGGTGCATGTAGGCGCCATTTGTCCGTAATTCGAAGCCTGTGGCGGCCCTTGTAGAGTGCTTTGTGATATGCATTGGGGATTGGACTCGATACAATTCTTGGTGTCGCCTTCCAAAAGGCAGAAGACATAAGGGATCATTTGGTGCCCTGTAGTCTGTTGTTAATGCCGGGTTGTGACAAGGGGTGTACATTAGCTTGTAATGCCTGCGTGCTTTTGATTGTGTGTTAACCCACATCAAAGATACAAAATGGGACCATCCCACATGTTCTGATGAGTTCAAAGGTCACATAAAGGTCAAGTTTACATAACTAAGGTCAAAGGTCCTGTGAGGTGGGGTTGGAAATATGTTAGGTGTATGTTGACTAATTGACGGGTTGAAGTTTCAAGTGAACCAAGCTTGCACCACAGGTCCAGCCTTGGAATGCCTCATGTGTTGAATGAGGTCAAGGTCACGTCCCGGGTCAGGGGTTTCTGTGATGTTGAGTTGTAGGGTGGTTGAAGATTGGATTGACCTAAATTGGAGATTGGGAGTTCCAATTGGAGCTAGGCTTAAATTATAAGGTGGTAGTAAAATGGGTCCTTATTTGTTAAAGGTCGGGGGTAACGCAAGGCCAAAGGTCAAACGAGACCTTTATATTGACCTAAATTGAAAAGTTTGAAAGTTTGGCTAGGCCTCTCGAATCATAGGGACAAGTTGGGGCCCATAATTGTTTAACGAGGTCAAAGGTTCACATGCTGAGGTCGACGGTCATATGACCTATTATTACAAACTTCGACAACATGGCGACAACATGCAATTCAATTACGATCATTTTTTTTTTTTTTTGTGTGATGTAATCTGTTGTTGTGTTTAAATGCATAGCTCTAATTCCACGGCCTATATGTAAACCTGAAGTAATTAATGGTTGTCTGGAACTGGAGGGACGGGCAACTAGGGTGAACTGAGTCCCATAAGTTTTTTCCTCCACTGTTTTATTTATTGCTGCTGGGGGTAATTAATTGCCCTTGCCTTTAAGCTGATGGTGGCTTTTTTCTAGATTGGGTTGTTTTGGGTACATGGTTCTGTGAATACGTCCCGTATTGGCTTCATCTTTGTGAATAATTGGGTGCCTTTGGCAATGGGGTGAATTAAGACAGTGGTATGATTGGAGTCACTCCTTGGACTGCTTGTGCCTTTAGTTCCTGATCACCTTTTTTTTTAATAGTACTGCCTACAATCTATGATGCAATGTTGGGAATTGTAAACTAGATTTTTTTTCTTGCCAATTGTACTTGCTTGTTTTGTTGGATTTATTGTTAAACGTGTCAGTTGCTATGATTGTTTTATTAATAACTAGTCAGCCCTGGTTGGTCCTTACAACAGCAAAAAAAAAAAAAAAAAAAAAAGACTGCTCCAAACTGTTCTGTTGTTCTTCTGGAAGCTGTCTCGATGTCATTAACTCGTCTTGCTATCTGATCATTTGTTGATTAACCTCTTCGAAATCCATCTTGGGTGCGGGGTAAATTGCCTCAACCTTATCATGTGATCCTGCCGATATCCGTCGCTCAAGCAGCTTATAGATGATGAGATAGTAAGAGATGGGTCCTGGTAACTTCTTTGGGGTCATTTGCTGGTTTCTGGGCTTCAGGATTGCAATGACCTTTGAAGTCTTCCATCTGGAGGAAAGTTGACGTTCCATGCAAGTAGAAAGGAAGCGTTGGGAGCCATCGCACAGCTTAGGGTGCCATATTCTTCAGAATTCTGTACGGAATGTTGTCAAAATTTTTGCCAGGAGCTTTCCCATTTCTTGAGGAACTTTAACTTAAAAAATTGTTTCGGTGATCGCATCTTGGGTGATGGTTGGGACATGGGGGCTTGACTGTGAGAGGTTTTTTTAGAAGCTGCTTGTTTAAAAAAATCTCTCTCTTGCAGTAAACAAACATCAAAAACAGCAACCCCAAGCAGCACGATATTGGGATTGGGCCCCCGCCCGTGGAGTTGTCTTGCCACTTTCCATTTTGACAAGTACTGAAGCGTTGAGTTTGCAGAGACATTACACCTGCTTGTCTGGACAGCTAACGCCCGGTAGGCTTGTTGATGGGTTCCAGGCCTTGGCGTCTGTTGTAGTGGGTTAAAGTTGAATTGTTATGGATATCTCTCCTCCCATCTGGGTTGCTTCTCTTTTGCCAGCAGATCCAGTACTGGTTTGCCCTTATGCTAGTCTCCTCAGTAATCGCAGTTGGTATACATACGCTTGTATATAACTCTGGCATTCCTGGTCCCAACAGGGGGTGTAATGTATTCGCTTCTGCCTCTGAATGGAATTGTTTATCTGCTTAATGGAGCATGGAGTCAGTAAGTTCAGAATATGCCTCTGGTTTGATGTTAAATGAAGCCGGGTCTGGCGGCGTGGATTAACAGTGCGCTGGTGAGTTTTTTTAACTTGGACCAGTTGCTTTCCTGAAATTCCATCTCTTTTTCTTGTAGAGGCTGGAGATCGTGACCTTGACGTCACCGGCGACCAGGACAGGGCAATGACCTGATCTAGGAAATCTAGGAGGACCGTTCTGGAACAGCGAGATCGAATGTCGCTGGTGACTGTTAACAGGCGGACCATTTCGACCTGTCCCTTACTGCTTGATTGAAGGTAGGTGGATCCTTCCTATCAACGCAGTTTGGGAGGTCTTGGGCTTCACCATCCATCACAGGCCTCTTTGCCATTCTTGTAGTGTTTGAGTATCCCCATGCTGTATATCTACAGTTGAAATCGGTCCGCAGACGAGGAGCTCCGCTGAACTACTGAAGGGAGTTTGGAGTCTGCCTCAGCTGGTGGTGGCTTATAATTGTTGATGAAGTGGGTTTCCCATTTGCTTTCATTCAAATTTTATCCACTGATCGGCGAATTCATTGAAGATTTCATTGGGTTGATCTACTGTAGCCTTGGCTTCACATATGAAAAGCGATCCCTGCTTGGGTTGTGGCGGAATTGGATCAAATCAGTCAAAGTAACCTTCGAATGCAAGCTTCTCTTCAGATTCGCAGGGAGTTTCTTGGAGGAGGAGGATATTCACTCCGATCTCCCTGGAGAGCTGTAAGAGGATGTCACGCTTAGCATGGGGTGAGACCCTCAACGTTCATGCTTCAGGATACAAACTTTGGTGCTTTCCATAAGGAAAGTTCCTCGTGAGTGCTCAGCTGTCTAAAATTGAAGGTGGGTCTTCAAGAATGTTTCACTGTGGTTTTTTTTTAAACAGATGTTTGGACTTAAGAGTTGGTTGAATCAGTTTTAGCCACAACAGGTTAGTGTGACCTAACAGGGCCTAATCCTCGTCTTCGGGCGCGCGCCGTACCCGAAGGCCGTGCACGAATAAGAAAAGCAGCAACACCTGGACCGTGGATAGAGTACAAAGTAAACGGCGCGTGGGCGGTACACAGCCGGGTCTCTGCGGGAGCAACATGACGCCGGATCACTGAACCCCCCAACATTGTTGATAAAGTTATGGACAACTAAAAAGTAGCCTACAAATTCGGATGTCTTTACCTCTTATTACCCCCCCATCTCCCCCATCTGTTTTGAGTATGTTAATTTTTATGTGGAAAATTGTATCTCTGTTCTTCCAAGGCCTAGAATATCTTTTGAGAGCAAATTGGGAAAACAAACAAAAAAACAAAAAAAAAAAAAAAAAAAATCATATTTTGTTGTTTTGTTAAAAATTGCCAGTAGTCTGCTTTTAAATTTTACATGACCAAACAGACCAAAATTTAAATTGGCACCTTGCCCCAAGATTTGTCTATAGCGGTTGAGTACTCGTCGTAAGAATACCAATGATTTCATTGCCCTCTACAGCCTGGCTCAAAAAAGTGGTACAATCAGAACAAGAAAAAAATGGTTAATATGAAATTTTCAAATAAGTCCACTCTTTACTTGGTATAATATTACCGAACAAAACAGCTTGTTCAATGGTTGGTTTTTGTTTCACCATTTCAACATCAATCCCATCGACATCAATCACATCATCTTATTTGCTTTTTTTCCATCCGAGATAAATCACTTTAGTGCGATATACCAAAATCGATTTTGTGCCACTTTTATGCTTTGGCAGAGTTCTGCTCGCCAGTTTTAATGCCATGCTGTCTTTGAAGCTCACACAAAAGATGCAACTTGACAAGAGAAAAAAAACACAGATTACCTAAACCACAAGAAGGTCTAGTTTATTGACAACAATTTTTATATTCAACATAATCCATTTTGTCAATGATAAATTGCCTTTTTTCCTAAATAAAACCAATAACAAAATAGGCATAAATCAGTTTTACAAATATTGAAGCAACTTTGAATTTAATTACAAAATTGGTTAGCTTTTAATCATGCCAGATGTGAATTTAATTGCCCAGCAACCAAAATAACACATCCAAAATCCCAAGAAATGGTTTAAAAAAATATTGCATATATATATCTGTTCAATTGGTGAAATACTTATTTTTAACACAGTTCGTTTGCACCGTTTTCACTCAACCATAAAAGTGGCACACTCCGAATTTGGGTGTGTTCCGCAATAAAATCGAGTTATCGCTCGATTGAAAAAAGCAATGAGAATGAAACACAAAAATCCTGGAATGCCTGGTCTTTTCTCTTTTATTTAATGTGATTACAATACAAAAAACGGACTTATTGATATGTTTAGTATAATAAAATATTGAAAAAAAATCGGTTTTTGAGTTGTACCATTGTTTTTTAGACAGGCTGTATAATAAATTGGTTATCATCTCCCTCACAGACCTCCTCGTTTACCCTGCTACCGTCCTGAGTTTAGTTTAACGTGGGTAGTGGTGCGATTATGAAGTTGTTCTCAGATTTCCAGCTGGTCTTGTAGACGTCTTTCCTCCTTCACTGTACTTCAGATGGAAAATACTGGAGAAGTTTTTGGATCAAACGCCCCGCTACTCATCCGTGCCCGAATCCAACAACACTGGTTTCAACCATTTGGAGAAAAGGTCCATCTTCGTACAGACTCTCCTGTATCCTAATAGAGCGGGAGCTATACCGTGGTCAAACAACTCATTCATCCGCCACTACAGTTAGGTTTTGGAACCTTTGGTTGTTAGTATGGACCATTTAGATCAATGTTAGTTAGTTAATACTCTCAAATTGTGGCATCACAAAGGATTCCAAAAATAGCTAACAATTAAAAAAAAAATCAATTTCCATTTGTACTGGGGTCGAAATCAGAAGTTGCTCTACTTTTGGTAAAAAATGAAAACATCTACCTTAATTGATCAAAATAAGGAATAGTTTGTAGCATCTGCAATGCATAGTTATATTATGTGGAAAAATAGGTCATAAGGCAACACAATTCAATTGGCATTGACCTTTTTTGACCTTTATCTCGGTAAGTAAACATTTAACATAATAAAAACTATACTTTTTGGGATTGCTCTTTCCTCAGGCAATGATTTGCAAGTATTTAAAATATAAAAAGAACTTTCAATATTGGCCGCTGTAAAAAAAAAAAAAAAACACCTTTTTTACCATAACCATTTACCACTTGCAACTAATGATCGTAAGTGGTACAAACTATACATTTTTAAAATCTTTATGACTAGACGGATAATATGGCATACTATTCAACCCGTTTGGAGCATTTTGAAAGTTGGACGCCTGTGTAACCTTAAGTTGGCCCCTATTGAAAAAGTGACTACACAATGTGAGAGTACTAACTACCTAACCAAAGGTTTCAAATATATGTAGTGGGAATGAACGAACTCCTTAAATAAGGCCCCTTTGATATTCTGCTCCTGCCCTATCATAGTGTTGTGGTTTTTGAATTCTGTTCGGATGGCTTTGGAGATCCTTCCTGGTGATCCTGTCTAAGGAAGACTTTGTAATGTTAGGAAGAGGTTTGTGTCAGGAACTTTAATCTTGGAGTTCTTATCAAAACAGCAACATTTCGCGCAGTTGATTCAGTAAATACGACCTATTGATATGACCTCAAACTAGCAATTTAGAGACAAAATGGGCATTTTGAATTTGAAAAAAAGCTTCCAACTTTTTACTTTTGAACCTAATTTCCTACAGGGCCTGCAGGTGTGGCCTATTTACTAGGCACTGGTATCTTCATTCACTAAAGTATCTGCTCAGGTAGTTGCATTCGAGCCTTCTGAACATTCGAGCCAAATTTCAAAACAATCTGAACACTTTCACCATAGGTACCTATGCAATAGTCATAAAATATGCTAATAACCCAGCCGGTCCAGCGTGATCACCTCGTACTTATGCATACACATTGCAGGGTTGCCAAAAATTATCAGCCCAATTCGAGGGCAGACGCGCGAAAAAAAAATCGCCCAAATTACCGAAAAGTTGTCGAAAAAATAAAAAGCGCTCAAAATTGAAGCATTTAAACTATACTTTTTGCGTTAATGTCATTTTGGACTCGATCTATTTCACTTAAACAAATTCGAAACAAATTAATATCTCAAAATTGATACCAGTGGGGGCTTGAACTTGCGTCGAGGAGAGATCATGAAGCATTCTCAACCACTTAGACAAGCGAGGGATTCGTTAACGATGTCGGGATTTTAATTCAATATAAACCTTCACGGAATAAAGACAGACTCATGCGTATATACAATACAATCACGTAACAATAGAAACGATCAACATCATGTAAGATTATACTGTGATACATGAAAGGTAACTAAGGAAAGACATTTCGCTTCCAGGAGGTGCTCACTCTCTTTTTCTTTTTTTATTGTATCGCAACTGATTGATAGCAGCCATTTGTCATCCGTCATACACGGCGGCACACTGACCCTACGGGTGGTGTTCTTAATTGATTTCTATGTTTGTTTGTAGCAAGAACATCATTGTGTGTGTAAGAACAACTTAAAAAACCTTTTCAAATCGTATTTATCTCTACTCTTTTTACAATGTCATCTATTGAAAGTGAAAAGTAGCCAAACATTCGCGAATTCACTGTGGGCCTTTGCAGTTCGCTCGGCGAGTAGCCAAGTCGCCCATTTGGGCTACCAAACTGCGTGGATTTGACAAACATTGGTGATTGCACCGGTTTTGGGCGTGCGTGCGTATGTTTTATGCAATACTCGTTTGTCACGTGGAGGCATCTCCGCCGCGCGGTTAAATTGCGTTGAGAGAAATATGTAAATAGAATAGTGTTGTGACATCATCCAATTATAGTTTGTCACTGCTAGCGTGGAAGCGTGTTGTAATGTAGGCAGGTGTCATATACTACAGATGTCCGTGTGAGTGGACTCTGAATGTCCTACCACCCATCTGTCTATATGGGGTGTTCTCCATGGAGTGCTGTATGCATCGTTTGTTTCAGCACCTGTACCCAAATGGCATCGTCTATAAGGGTCACGGTTTATTCCAGGAACAGGTGATATGGGGAAGACATTGCCAATTATGTTCTTCGCAAAAGCGAATTGCTAGGTTGAAATTTTTGTACAGACAAAGACGCTTCTTACACCTTAAACCAAAATTGTCGCAAACTTCTATGTTCTGCATTAATTCAATGATGGTATTTGATTATGCTTCTTCTCATGAGTTACTTCTTGGGTCTCAATTCAAATCTCAAAAACATACTCCAAACTACCAGAACAACAAAAGGTTTGTTTCATTACAAATAGAAGAGGAATCCCCGATCACATGTTGTTCAAAAAGAACGTTCTCAAATTGGATACTGAGGTCTCAGACAGAGATAAAGAATTTCTTCGCCTATGTCATGCTTTTAAGATTTTTAATGATCAATGTGCTCCCTACCTCCATGAAAATTTTGATAAAGTTAGCAATGTTCACAAATACAGCACACGGAGTAGCACTTACAATTTCAGAGTTCCAAGAACAAAGGGATGTGCTGGTTCCACATTTTTTAACTGTGCTATTCATGACTGGAACTCTCTTCCAGATGAGATTAAAAAAATTAAGGAAATTTGTAGTTTCAAAAGGGAAACTAAAATGTATTTGGAAAGCCAAGCCCTTTTGCTGTAGGTTATTATTTCATTATACATTTTAATTACATGTGCATTGCTCTAGATGCTGGTTGATCTACATTTATTCTCTTTTACATGCCTTGTGCAATATTTTGTTTTCCATTCCTAATTTGGCTTGTTCAATTGGACCCCATTGGAAATAAGTTATTTTTATGACTTTCATGGGCTATCCAGGTGAAACAATTTTTATGTCTTTTATGTATAAATAACTTATTCTCTTAATTGTATTTATATTCATGTTTTTTTCTATTTTACTATGTTATGTGCAATTATTGTAATTTTAATGTTGTTTTACCGAATAAAATCAATCAATCAATCAATCAATCATGGTAGCTAGGACACTCTCTCATGGGGGACACTCAGTTTCTTTACACCGGCATCAACTAGATGAAGCGAAATGAAAAATGGGGTGAGGTCAATTCTGATTTTAATTAATAGCTCTTTAATGTAAGTGCAGAATTAAGTTTCTGAATACATCTCAGCAAATTAACGTATATTGGGATTTGAACCGGATACATCAAACTCAAAGATAGCACCCAAACCAGTGAGCCACGCACTCTACCGACCAAATCGACAGGAGGATCCTTGGCCAACTTCTTTATCTGTGCAATTGTTGAACCCACACAAATTAGTTTTACTGTTCAAATACTGTCCCATGCAGTTTCTACTTTTTTACGCTATGGTTGTGTTCTATATACCTTGTCTCTCGTTTCTAGATTCTCTTCACTTTAATGCTCCAGAACAACTTGCTTTGTATTAACTTCGCTATTCAGGTCCTGCCTAACTCGTTTCAAAACAAGGCAGAGGCTCTCATAACCTTCTTATAAAACAGAAAGCAAGTCGAGGAAAATTCATAAGGCCGTCTTTTCCAGGTTAAAAAAGGCAAAGAAGGGTATTCACAGAAGAATATTGAGTGTTTTAATAAGATGTGAAAATATAGATGTTCTAGAGTGATTGACAGGGAAATATTTCCCACCTTGGATTATCATTACACATTCAAAGTAAGTACACACACTGTACAAAAGTATTGCAACAATCAGAAAAAAAAAAAATCGCAATCACAAAATGATTTCAAATTGTAATATCGGTTCTTAAACACGTATGGCGCATTGAATGCCAAAGTTGTGTTTTTGAAACAGAAGTTATCCCCCAAAATCCAAGAGTGCGAAAAAATATTTTGATTTGATTGCCATGTTCCCTCAATATGGCGGATTAAAAAGAGCTGTCGATAGTTAGCTTGCCGATTGCACCTCAGAGGTTGTACGGAGAGGTTGTATGTCCTGTCTGTTCCCCATCGCTAATGCTATCCTTTAAATGACCAAAAAGATTAGAAAACGTTAACTGAAAGCTTTTTACAAAGATTTGGGCATTTTAGCGCACCGGAGGGAAGTTCACAAGTTATCACAGTTATCACTACAATATAATATAATACAGCATAGCAGGGTTCTTATGGCACAAAAGGAATGTTCTTTTCAGAATATAAAAGGATATAAAACCGCAATTTGTAAAATTATAACAAACTTTTTAATGCAATTCCTGGCCCCTTTCACGCTCATCATTATTCAAAGTGAAAACCTTGTATGACCTAAAATGTCGTGTTCAATATCTTTTAGAGTCTATTACTTTTCTCGCCTTTAACCTCATTAATGAGGTGACAAAGCCACGCGTTTCATTGGTAGAATTCAAGTACGCAATCCTGAAGAATTCCAGCGTCCGAATTCGCTACAAGATGATGTTTCATTTTAAAGGACCACCCGATTACAACATATATTTTCAGTGGCGTAAATTTTCCTTTTCCGACATTGGGGGGGGGGGGGGGTGGGTTTATGAAAATTTATGAATGAAACGGGGTTTGCTGAAACGAGTCCATTACTAGCACATGTGCGCGCAAAGCGCGCTAAAAATTTTGCAATTATAGAAGCTAAAATCGTTGAATGTGATTTAATTAGAACAAAATGCAGGCGAAGCGCGCGGAAATTTACCATTTTTAAACTAAATGGTAAAATATGAGGTTATTTTTGGTCAAAAATGCATTAACGTCCATCCACATGGGGAGGGGGGATGATCGTATTGGACCATCCCCCTCATCCAAAAATATATCCCATCCCCCCCCATCGCCCCCCGGGATTTACGCCTATGTATATTTTTCTCGGTTTCATAGGAAGAGGGTCACCCATCACAAACATACTCTAATTCCACACATTTCATTTGAATACGATATCCATTTAAATGTGAGCGGTATTGTGTGTATGTTCACAAATAAGCACATTGAGTGCGGTACAAACTATTTCCTGGTTACCGACCTGGAAAAAATATATATATTTTGCCTGTACTGGAACGAAGTCATGCAAAATAAATTTTTGCCTGGTGAGATGAGAAAATACAAGGTTTCTTGTACCAATTATGTCGGTTTGATGGTTTATAAGGTGGGGTCTGCCTGAAGGATCGGGCAGTGGTCTCTCTTAATTCTTATATACAAAAAAGATACACTGTATAAGTGTTTCATCTCAAAGACCATTCGTTTCTTGTTGAATCTGATATTACCTCTGCAATAAATATACTTATAAGCCGCCGGCGAGCCTAGATGGCCTAAGTTCTATGATGATGATACTTCAGAAAAAATGGCTTACTGAAATGCATAGTGTATGTAACTCATATTAAGCAGGGAACGAATAGTATTTTTTGGTGATTTAACGAAGGTAAATACATTCCCCAATCTTATACGAGGTCGACCCTATTTGGATAAGTTGACATCTTCACGGATCGGTACATAGGTCAACACCACGCGGTAACTGCATGTTCAATTAGCCCTTATTTTCCGTGATAATTTGAAGATAACAACCATACACGCATGCATACATGTTCTCCTACATTTAGAAATTGATTGCTCAGCATCACTCTAAAACGTTGTCCATTTACTTTCAGTGAGTTCTACTTTAGGTCTTAATAAAGAACAATAATAATAAAATTAAAAATTGATCTTTTAACACACGTTGCCTCTTATCCACAGAAATACGAGTGTGTTTTCTTGTTCAACTGCGACCTCCACTTAAAATTAGTAAATATTATAGATTAAATTAAAATTGTGTCTAAATGTAAAATCAATATTAGTAAATATATATATTTATTTCAAAAGTTGATATTCCCGCTTTTGTTCTCTATTCAAATTTTACAACACGTCCAAAATATAATACCCTTATTATTAATATACCGTTTCTGCTGTACACACCCCCCCCCCACGATTCGGGGGGGACACCCCACCCACAGGCGCCCCCCCCAATTCCCTTTCTACCCAATTTCAATTTCACATCTTTGTCACCGCGCAACTTAATTTTCCATCTTCGGAATATTTCACGTATCCGTCGGTTCCGAATTTTGATTCATGCAATGATGTTGTACGATCACTAGTAACTCCTCTCGTTTGGACTATTGTAATATTCTCCTGATGGGTTTTCCAATCACATAAAAACATATCTCGCCCGCCGCCTGGTTCTCGCCTTGGTTCAAATATCTCATAATCCAGAACCTGGGCGTGTAACTTATTTTCAAATCTGGCAACGCGACATGTTTAAAACCGATTCTCCTCATCAGCTCCACTTGTTACCAGTTAAGACAGAATCTCTTCTTCAAAGTCATGGTGTATGTATTCAAGTGTCTCGCGCGGTTGGCTCCTGAGTAGTTACATCTTGCTTGGAATTATAACAAACCTGGTCTCGAGCGCCTTAGAATTCTGCTCAGACACTACACTACTCTTGTACCTAAAACTTTTCATCGTTCATCTCTCCATCTGCCGCAATTAAGCGTTCCTTATAATGCGCCCCAACTGTTGGATGACCTTCCATCTATGTCGTTCTTCCATTTCACTTGCCTTCTTCAAAAGCTACTAAAGACCATCTTTTTTTTTGTACCTTGTAGTAATTTTTTCGCATTTTTATGTTCCTATTCTAATATTCAATCGCTTCTGTATTTTTAAATTTGTGCTTGTGTTTGCATGATTTGCGTCTGTTGATCTTTGAAATCCGCCTAATAATAGCGCCTGTATGTATTAGGTATGTATGTATGTATGTATGTATGTAATGTATGTATTATGTATGTAGTATTATTTATGTATGTATGTAGTATGTATACATTCGTGAAACACCGCCAATAAAACATAAGCTGCCGTTTCAAGAGTTCCGTTTTAAACAGGCGATGCACGTCGGTAACTCTAACTCTGTATACACCGTAATTCCAACTGTAACTATAGCTATAAGCGTAACGAAACACAAAATAACGCGTAGCCAATTATGAATTCCGCAATCATGCACCAAACTCATTTTGCCATAACCGGCTAGCAGCGATATGACAAAGTCGCCCGGTTTACCCTAGTATTTGGTAGCGGGCGGGGGAGTGGGCATCGCTACTGGTAACAGGATCTTCAATACATATATCATGCACAACACCCTGTTCGACCGAAATTGGGGCGTAGTTGCTAGATTTATTTATATAGTAATTGAGGTAAATTGCTGGAAATCGAAATCTTGGAAGTTGTCCTAAATTCGCGAAATCCTTTCTCGTTACTAAAATCATGTGGAGCGGGCCTAGTGTTTGGATGTTGCCTGTGGCTCGCTCAGATTTTCCAACATTCCTGGTTTGATTCCGGTGGGGGACATTTGCTGGCATTTATCCGTCGCCAATGCTGGATTTGATTTGATTACCATCTAGAATTGGTTTAATGTGGTCATAGAACCGAAGTTAACCTGGAGGCTAGAACTAGTTGAAATCAGACCCAGGATGTGATCCCCGACTTCTTCATGTGTACGTCCTTTGGGTGACGAATCGTGAGAGTTTGAACATGCGCGTACAGTGTCTCCGGGATTATTGGAATCGTAAATCAGATGAACCTTGAATGTCATCAGCATACAGGTGATATTCAACCCCCGTTGGGACGGAGTATACACGCATTGTGTTCGTAAAAGCGGACTGCGCGGACGTATTTATTATAACGAGCTAGTTATAGTGAGTTTTATCTCAGATTTTTAAAACTTCTGCACATGAAAAACGGGGAAAACAATAAGAGCCCAACCATAAAGAAAAATAAATCACCCCTCAGAATCTGAATTCCATCTCAACAATATCCTTTCGCACAGCTGATGGGTACAACTTTCGAAACCAGTCTTACCCAATGCCAGACAGAGCAACCAACATTCTGAGAATGCTAATTAACTGGATATCTGATGGCTGACGGAACACCAAATGTTTCAATCCAAATCAACGGATATAACTAAGAGACCAGATATCACCCATCTTTTCTACCAAACCAAATACGGTGATCATCATAGAGCTGAAGGTCCCTATGAAGTAGAACCTATCCATTGCATATGCTAGAAAAAAGTGCAAATACCAAGATCTAGCGGATGACTGTGAGAACAGAGGATGGTCTACATACTACTTTCCAATAGAAATAGGAAGCAGAGGTTTCTACATGATACATCAGTCAACAAATGCATGGCATCCTTGGGTATTCCTAAAGGAAAGAGGAAGGCTATAACTGATATAGCAGCCAAAATTGCATTCAGAGCGAGCCATTTCATCTGGCTCAGCAGAAGCTCAAAGGCATGCATCCAGACAGATGGAGCTACAAGCAACTCCAGCAATATGCTCTGAGTGTAGTGGAATGGTTGATTGAGCGCTCACAAAAGCAGTTTTAACCCGCCAAAGTCTGGTTCAAAGTCCTCAGAACACACTAATCTAGACAAAGAGATACTGCGAAAGGTTATTTTCCCTACTAAGGCACCTTCACAGAGATAGATATACAAGGGTTGCTTATCTTAAAAATCTATTCCCAAAACTAAGCTGAAAAAAGTACAACAAGTAATTGGTTACAGTGGACGTCACAAAAATATTGAGTGGAAATCGAAATTTTGCGACTAATTAGTCATTATATGTAGCTAAATATGTCTAAAGTTTAAATAAACAAGAAAAAGTATATTACTTGTATTTGCTTAGAGTATATAAAAAATAATAGAAAAACAAATGAAAATAGAAAAAACAAACCAATAGAATTGGGTAGTTACCACCCCGTGTACATTACTTTGACCGGATACCTTACTCCTGAATGACTAAAAGGGTTGATATACAAAAACCTAGAAGCAAGCAAACATTTTGGCGATGCTTTAAATAGTTGCGGAAGGATAAACAAATGAACACTAAAATAGAGCCTTCCCACTATCAGCCCCAGTATTATTGAGCAAATGAAAAATAGCGCCATAACAAAGTTTACGGAATTTAACTTATCAATTTACAGGAAATCCGCGGGAAAGTAACTTCCAGCACTATTTCCGTAATGTTTCTGCAGAATGTACAAATTCGAGAGCGCATTGAACCACGAGATTCTTCTTAACAACAAAGATCCACCACCGAAAAAAAAATTATAATTGCGCTGAAGGTGACGATTGCACACATAGTTCATAATTCATAGTTCATAAAAGTCCGGTTCTCATCATTCAACCCGGTAATGGTCAAGCAAGTGCATTGAACCACCTTACGGTTAATTTCCTCACCTGGATCTGGTCTATTTTCTTAACTCGAATAATTTGAACACACCATGGTCGTTCACCTCATTCCTGTGTATGGCTATGTTACAATGTACCAATTATCAAGAAACAGATTACTTCATCTTTCCGCCCGTCTATATAATAAAGTACGATCTGAAAAACGGAAAGATTCAAATACTACCCAAGAGGCAAGTGGGAACATTATTCTTGTTGTTGGGTTTGATGAAATTTGGATGGATCCTAGCAATAACTCAAATGAAAATGCGGGATAACGCTTTAAGTGATGATGCACTAGCAAGCATGTTCTTAACGTAAGAAACATGTATGCATGCGCGTGTGCATGTGTTGTATCTTCAAATTATCGACTGAAAATCAGGTTAATTGACCTACAGACGTGCTGGTGCTAATTTGTGTACCGAAGATGTCCAACTTCATCCAAATACTGTCTCTATCTCGTAGACTGTAATGTTGGCTTCGAGGCATTTCACCCAACATACTAAAACACGTCCGCTGCTTACATGATCTATATAGAGCTATACAACAACACTGGAGTAAGGCGACTCTTTTTCTGAGTATCACCGATCATAAATAAGGCTACATAGGCTCTCCGGTGGCCTTAAATGCATGTTAAGCAGTGCACTAGGTACTATTGGGTTCATAAAGAACCCTGAATAGTTCTTTGAGATGAACATTGTGAGTGTAAAGTTGAGTTAATTGAGAGGTCACTATTGAACAACGTTTGGTGAAAGTTCTTTATAATTGTGTTGGTCGCAATTCTGTAGAGTTATGTAGTAGGCCGCCTCTATAGCTTCCAAATACTGTCGATTAATTAAAAGCAAACAGAATACTACTTATTCATGTGGAGTAATGTCGATTTGGTTATTGTAGAGCAACGAACGTCTGTCACTGTCGACAGCAAAGGCCTGCCAAGTCATTGTACCGATTACATTTCGCCAGATTGTCCGACATTTTCAGACGCGGACTTTCACCAAAATATACAAAATAAGTTTATAGTCGATTCGCGCGATCGTTCGTCCCCAGGGAGTTTTGGACCTATTCCAATAAGTCGTAGAGGGGCTCTGCCGGAAAACGAAGCCCTCAAAGCACGTGACACGCCAGGATTACTTGGAGACACTCCGGTCATTTTACTTTCAAGTATTTTTTCAAGCTTTCAATTACTTTTTTTCTAATACCCTTGTTATGGCTTATTATATATGTCAATTTTTCTTTCGCTTAGCTCCATAACATGGGGGGGGGGGGTGTTTTTTGAGGGTGTTTTTCGTAGGTGACTGTGTGTTCCATTTGTGTTTGTGACAAAGAATGAGAGTGTGTGAGTGCGTGAGTGTATTGTTATGTGTTGTGTGAGCGAGTGAGTGAGTGGTGGTGAGTGAGTGCGTGAGTGCTTATTAGTGAGTGAGTGAGTGGGTGGGTGGGGTGGGTGGTTGGGTGGGGTTGCGTGCGTGCTTGCGGTGCGTGAGTGAGTGCGTGATTGATTGAGTTAGTGTGTGACAGATGGTGTGTGAATTGTGTTTGAGAGTGTGTTTTGGTCGCGTTTTGGGTTTTTTAGGTTTTATTAATTTAGGAAGTAACAGAATAAACACACACACAAAAAATATGTTATTTTACTTTTTAAATGCTTGATGTGCAATATCCCAGCTGGGCTGTTTTTGAAATTTTTTGTATAAGCATCTTTTAATATGACTATTGTTTTTACTTTGTGATGTGTTATATTTTTGTACTGTTGACTTTTGATGTTTTGTTTGCCCCGGCACCCCTAAAAACAGTGTTAAGCACTGAAGGGGTTTTCCCCAGGCAAAAGAAGACTAATAAATAAATAAATACTCAGTTAACCTCCTCAACCTTCCACTAATACAATTTCATTCATGTATGAGACCAAGCACTATAAAAGGAGTTTTCAGGCCATAACATTGCTCACAATAACAGGATTACAGAAGTCCCTGCGCCTCATTGAATTTTTCAACCTCCCGCAAGAATGGTACGGGTACACATATCAGATGTGAATCGAGTATAGGTGCGCGTGTCGTATCGTCGTCTTGGCTACCCGCCGAAGTAAAAAGTTCTGTGTCGGATATAATCTTGAAAGCACAGAGTAAAAAAGTAAAGTACATTGGAAAAGACATGCATCTATAAAATTGTAAGTTGAATGGAGATTCATATCTCTGCATACCGCGTTGTCCTTTTCTCTATTTTTTTGTTTTTAGTTGCAAAATAATTTATGAAAAATCGTGTATGATTATCCCACACAGTCAGGCCTTTCTTGTAAAATTTAAATATTTGACTCTTTCATGACTCATTGATTAAAAAAGGTGAAAAAAAAACAATCCTTTGGAACCAAAAAATACACGTTCAACTCATTGATGAGTTGAGATGTATGACAGTTTTATATTTTCATGGTTCCCATTTAATTTATAGTTTATCTACAAGTTTGGTGATAAAAACTTATTTTTCCGCAACGCATGCTTTACTTCGCACACATGTCAGAAGAGGCGGGATAACAAGCTTGCCAATTAGCAGAAACACGGCTATCATATCTGCATTTTTGCGCTAACGAGCGAAACATTTTAGGGTCTCATATGTTACCCTTTGACCACCTGAAGTGTTAAAGGTATTCATTAAATATCGTTCAAGTGGATCATTGAGAGAGCGAGGAGCGGAGGAAGTAGCAAAGCAATAAGGAAAGAAATTACCAAATCCAATATCACGCCTGGTCAAATATAATTCACCAGAATCAAAGTAGAAGCCGGATGATATTAATGTTTTCTGGTTTTCGTATTTCCTGAAGCATTGATTAAATCGAGCGAATACTCTACGTAATAACAACTTACAACAGACTATAAACGTTTATTAGACATCTTTCCTATCATTCTTAGATGGCGTATATGGAAAAATTACTTTCCATGACACATTTCTAATCTTGCTGTCTGCCAATGTTTGATGAAAACTTTTGATATATTTGAAAACGGCCAGAATCATATGAGGTTTCACCTGCAAGCAACTATCTGTTGAAATAAACTGGTCGATAAGTGGCAAAAATTCAAGGATATGCTGAAAGTGTAACTAGTTCCTTGAAGCTGCGAAGGTGTGAGAAAGAACACACTGGGTAACTATTTGTGTGCAATAAACTATTTTCTCATGCGCGTTTTTCAGCAAGTTTCTGATCCGATCGTCATGGTCACACCAATGTTGCCGTAAACACGGATCATGTTCTCAATCACTTTAAAGCCAATGAACGGCGCCAAAACTTCCCCTTTCTTGATATCATTGATGCTTGCGTTTCAAAATTCCACATACTGTGTTGGTTTTTTTGGGCCATTCTCCGATAAAGTGTATAATTAAGTTTAGTTTAACACCTTTACTGCCCAGTTCCGTCAGCCATGGCGTATAGCAATTCCTACATGTGGCTGTTTTTGCATCTAGGTTGACATTTAATACCATAATCCAAGTTTGAATGTTGCATAACACTCTCCCTTTGTAAACTGCAGTTATCAATGATTTAGCAGAGGCAAGCAAATTTCTGGGCAGTCAACCAATATATAAATCCATATTACTTGCAGTGGTTTTTCAAAGGACTTGAATTATGTAGTATTAGCTGCCAACCAAGATCCCAAAAGCCAAGAGAGATATCAGAAATATACGTTGGTCACTTTCTGGGACAGATGTGATCCACTTGGCCACAGAGGTGTTAAAGAATTCCTGAAGATCGTTGAAAATCGTAAACTTTAATCGAAAAACGTTAATATATTCAGAATACAAACAATGGGTGAGTGATTTTAAACAATTTCTTAGCATAGTAGCCTAAACTTACTATAACTTTAACTGTATTTTAACAAACTAACAGTAATTTCGGTACGATTTTACTAAAACGAAGACTATCAACTTTTGGTAAGTTTTATTTAATGGGAATAGATTGGAGGCCGCTTTCACAATCTCTCTACTTTTTCATCAATTTGTGCAGATCTAGACCATGCATCTGTTCATATTTTCTACTGATGGAAATATTAAGCTTATAGATCAACACAATGGCTTTCATGTACAGATATAGATGCTCATCTTTATGCATTTTGTGGTTATTTCTTATACCAATGCTGTATGGAAATGGCTGTACAGTACACAACAACTACCAGTGGAGTGATCAACCAATTCAAGATATTCATCATCCGTTCATCCTGCCTACTGGAAGCGATTATGTATCATTACAATGGACGGTAATCAGCCGTCATATATAAAGTTATCTGAGTCAACTGTGACTGTGGCTGCCCAATACTCAACATCTTCTGTATATGGTTTATGTGTTACAAACTATACTCACTGTCCACTAACAAGTGAAACATGTCATAAATTGGAATCTTGAATCTCCTACGCCAATCCATGTTTAACCCACCATCAAGAAAGACCTACATCAACAAATGACACTCAAATCAAGAGAAACGGTGGCGTGGACGTGGCAAAAGAGGTGGCAGGAAAACCAATTCCAACCCTGCAATTTAGAATGTTTCAACAACAGGGAGCATGGATATTACTGATAGCAGTCATGTGATGATCAAATTGTGGAATGCGCAGTCAATCTGCAATAAGACTGACCTGACGTGCGACCTCGTGTTGGAAAGCAATTGTGATATATTATTTCTTAAAGAAACATGGTTGAGAGATGATGTCATCATAGGAGAGTTGACCTCACCGGGGTATTCTTTTATGAATTTTGCTCGATCTACTCGTGCTGGCGTACTCATAAATCTGATCTAAAGCTTTAGAATAGAGGAGTGCTCCAGGAAACTGTGTCTTTCGAACATGTCCTTGTATCCAAATCCTCTCACACGTTGATTTATGTGGTTGTTTATAGACCGACCCCATCCGATGTGAATCTGATTTCCTCAGTTGCGTAGACCTTCTCTCAGGTAGGACTTTACTACTTGAAGATTTTAACATCCATTGCAATCGTCGTTTGAAGTCTGATTTAAAGCAGTTTTGTACCATTCTCTCATCAATTGGGTATCCATGGTTATCCATGACAAAACAACCAATCTAGCGAAGTGGAAACATTTTTGGTTAATAGGTCTGTGCAAAACCTAACCAAAAAATAATCTTTCCACTTTCGCTAGATTCGTTGTTTTGTCTTGGGGGCAAATAAAGTTCGGTCATGTGTGTTCCCATTTTACAATGAAAGAAGAAAACAGAAACCTTGGGCAAATACATGTACCTAAAAGCTTAGTTCTTCCTTTGAGTAATTTTGTACCGAAATTCATAAATTAAAGAACTTCAATTATTAGTAAGTTTTTTTAGTGGAACTAGATTGGGAACAAATTAAAACGTACATTATTACAATAAAAAAAATAATAAAAATCTAGGAGAAGACACTGGAAACACTTTAAATGTGGGTGTGATTTTTAATGGGAGACGATTGGGTTCTTCGTTTTAGTAACACCCGTAGTGTTGCGAAAACGTAGAACCGAGAACGCAAAGAACAAAGAGCGAAGACACTGACAACCAATCGTCGTCCAATGAAAAACACGCGAACTTTTAAAATAATTTCAGTGTCTTCTCCAAGATTTTATTTTCTTCTTTCATTGTAAAATACGTTTGTTGAGGTGCTCTATTTTCATAAAATATTTGGCCAAAAGGTGAAATTCCTCGTTTTAGAAAAATTGTATTGACATTACTAAAACGAAGACTATCAACTTGGGCCATTTTTTAATGGAATAAATTAGGGCACTTACCAAGGTGTATTTTTCAATGAAAGGCGAAAATAAAAACCTTGGTCAAAATACCGAACACTTTTTTTAGTATTTTTCGTGCGATTTTACTAAAAAAGAACTTCAACGTTTTCTTAATGGGAACAGATTAGGGCACTTACCAAAATGTAGTTTACAATGAAATAATACAATAAAAACCTTTGGCAAAGTACCTAAAAGCTTACTTCTTCGTTTTAATAATTTCGGTAAGGTGCAGGTCGATGTTCCGACGTGTCATTTGTCCGAATGGTTTTGTTCCGAAATAGTTCTTACTCCGACAGATATTTATCCCGAAAGACATTTGCTCCGAATGGTAATTTCTCCAAAAGGTAATTAATCCGAATGGTAATTTGCCCGGAAGGTTAACCATCGGAGAAATAGACTTTTCGAAGAAATTACCATTCGGAGCAAATGTCTTTCGGAACAAAGATGTCGGAGTAATAAACCTTTCGGAACAAACCGTTCGGACAAATGACACGTCACCTCTCACATCAATATGTCCATAGAAAACACAAAATCGTGATATTTATGTATTTATGCTCGTTGCTGTCCTGCTTTTAAAAGAAATTGCCAAGGAGCATAACCAGGTGCATAACAAGGAGTGATATCACAGCCATCCTATATTATATTTTTTTGCAGTTTTCACAATGAAAACCTCATAATTTTTTTTTTAAAGATAGACGTGATGGTGGTATGGGCCTAAGTCAGCCATCCCCCGACCAGCCTATCACGTACTTACCAGCCTTCCATCCGACAGGGAACACTGTAAACCTTACAATAGTAAGGAAATAGAGTTCATGCTTTATTACTGAAACTGGCACGATCGTCAATAAAAAAAAATAAAAATAACATTTTCTATCATTTTTTTAGTGTGAAATCGAAGTTTAAGTCCACCTTTTGTTGAGTATAAATAATATATGAATATTTGCTTTTTTAAAAATTCTAATTGCCAACTGTTATCATTTAGAAGGGTGTTGGTAGAGTCATTGATTTAGAATTTATGCGCGTAAATGACAACCCAGTGAACTTGCTAAATTAGGCTAAAAGACCAGCTAGTCAAAGATCAAGCTAGAATATGCACAATTGGACACGTAGGTTGCAGTTTCACTTTTAGATCTTTCGTAAATATCTAGGAAGGACTGGATAACGGTATCGCGTGCAAAAATGGTATCTTTAAAAATGTACAATATTATTGAGAACATAATGACAAAGACAACTATTCGTTAGTGTTTTTATTGTGTTTACTCATGCGTTGTATAGCCTGAAACACCTATAATAATTACAGCGAAGAATTCTGCATCTTTTATTGAAACGTTTACTATTTATCTGTAATGTATTGCTGAATTATATTGGTATAAAGGCCATTCAACGATTTTTTGCTTCAGTTAATAATCAATTAACTTGGCCGATATGCAACAACCAGTGTTAATCGTTAAGACCATCATGCCCTTCATCACTGTTAGTTACAAGAGAAGGTATAGTGTTCTTCCCACAATACAATTCTTCAAATACAATTTTTGTACTAGAATTTATAGTGACAAAAAGTACCGAAATCTTGCAATTTAATGTACTTTTTTGTCACTATAAATTCATGTGACAACCAGTGCAAAAAATGATGGGAAGAAATGCATTGTGGGAAGAACACTATACTTCCTCTTGTTAGCTACTGTTCATGACGGCGGGGAGATATAAGGCTATTGTTTCATACCGCAAGTTCGCGGAGGAAGGACTACATACCAGGCATTCAACTGAAATATCGGCCTGTATGCCTTTTCATGATCAGCAATTTGATTTTTGTTTAAAAATATGCAATTTTTTACAATACCCCAAAATATATGTGCAAAAATACAACTTTTGGAAAGTATATATTTTTGCATGTGCAAAACGATATACTTTTCATAAAACATTTTTTTTGCACATACAAAATACACGTCTTCAAAAAATATATGTTTGTGCATTCAGCAACTACTTTCTTCTTGTCATTATAATCCCTGTGAAGGGAGGGGGGGCACGACCTGCTCGGTTGGGGCATTGGAGATATTCCAAACGGTAAATGTTCTGGACTGCACGTGCATTTACTATGGCGCCCTCCTGCCATTAGCACTCGGGTTACGCCTATGTTCCCGCCGTTGCTGTTAGGTTGACATTCCTACCACCCATGGTGTACTGCTTTCAAAGGAGGCTTTTCAGCTCTTAAAACGAATTCTCCAGACGATGGCGGCCAAGGCAGGCAAAACGAAGAGCAATCAATACATGTACAGTCTTACAGACTTCAAAACACAATCCCGATTTTTGACGATAAGATGAGGAACGGTCAGGTGGTCCCGTACACATACAATCCTCCTCTGTGTCCGAATTATCTGCTAATCCCGCGGTATGCCCATATGACTTTACAAAAACCTTTGAATAGTTTTGGGGCAACATTCCACGCGCGGTGCTTATTCCAGAATCTTATATTGCAATTTTTGTCATCCTTGAGCATTTTCTTTGCTGCTTGTTATTGTTTCACTTTTGATTATATTAATATTATTTTCCTTCCTTCCGACTCATTGTCTACCCGTTAGATTCGCTTGTCTAACTATCAGCACATAAAATGTTCCATTGTACAAACGGGTTGGCTAAATTTCACATCATATATATAACACCAAGACTAAGCCGGGTATCCATGCGCCGTCCTTACGTTGTTTCCCTTTCCGGCTCGTTTAATTCTACACCACCCCCTTTTCTAAAATGATACCAGTGTTTATGCTGTCATCTCCATTTGTTGTCTACTTTGCTGTCTTTGAACAGTCATTGCTCGTGCATTACTACATTGGTAATGAACCATTCACCCCATTGTCATATGCTTCTGCAGGTCTTTTGTGTCCAAAACCCTGTTTATTTTTTGTTTCTACATGAAAAGTCTTAACTGACGCAACCTAATTTTTAAGGTAATACGTATCTTAGTTTATGTATAAATATATTAACACATACGTATTGATTATATGTTATATTTCCTCCCTTCCGTGGCCATTGTCTCTACCCCTTTCTTCCTTTTCTAACTATCAACAAATAAAATGTTCCAATGGACAACCATGTAAATTTCATGTATATATTTTCTTATTGCTGGCTAAGATTCTCACTTTGATTATATATCATTTTCCTACCTTCCTTGCTCATTGTCTACCTCCTTTTCGCCTTTTTCTAACTACAATGTACCAATGTACACACCTGTTTTAAATTGCCCATTAATTATTTTCTTGCTGCTTGATATTTTCTTCACTTTTGATTATATAACTTATTTTCCTTCCTTCCTTACTCATTGCTACCCCGTTAACTCTTTTTCTAACTTCAACATATAAAATGTTTCATTGTAAAACTGGTGCGAAATTCACATATATATTCCGTTATTATTCTCACTTTGATTATAGAGATATTTTCCTCCTCTTTCTAATTGGTCTACCCCTTTAATTCTTTTCTAACTATCAACATATAAAAGTTTCCAATTACAACTGTTGTTTATTTTGTCAATGAAGCTATTTTCACTTTGAATTATATGAAACAATTTTCCTCCATGCCTTGCTCATGTGTCTAACCATCTTTCATCCTTTTTTTCTAACTATCAAATTGTACCATGTACAATCTAGGGTTTAAATTTTCATTTATTATTTTTTTGCTGGTTTGATACTCCACTTTTGATTATAATATGTTATATTTCCTTCTTTCCTGCTCATTGTCTACCCCTTTAAGTTCTTTTCAACTATCAACATCTAAAATGGTATCCAAGTACAACCAGTGTAATTTCAATGTAATCTATTTTTCAATTATTGCTGGCTAATATTCTCACTTGGATTATAATATGAAACATTTTCCTGACCTGTCCTTGCTCATTGTCTACCTCTTTCATCTACTCTTTAAGCCTTTTTCTAACTATCAAATGTACCAATGTACAAACTGGGTTTATTCATGTATATCCATTATTTTGCTGCTTGGATATTTTCACTTTGATTATATTATATTATTTTCCTTTCTTCCTTACTCACTGTCTACCCTTTAACTCTTTTTCTCACTATCAACCATAAAATGTTCCATTGTACAAACTAGTGCTAAATTCACATATATATACACACAGACTAAGCCCTGGTATCCATGCTACCTCCTTACTTTGTTTCCTCGCTCGTTTAATGCTACCCCACGCACGGGGAACCCCCTTTTTTCTAAAAGATACCAGTGTTTATGCTGTCATCTCCCGCAGTTTTTCTACTTTGCTGTCTATGACGACAGTCCATTGCTCGTGGCATTACTACATTGGTTTAATGACCATGCCCCCCCATTGTCAATATTCCTTCTTCTGCAGGTCTTTTGTGACCCAAAACCCTGTTAGTTTTTTTTCTACCACATTGGAAAAGTCCTTCCCTTGTAAGCACCTAAATTTAATATACTGATCTTAGGTTTTGTAATAAATATAGTTAATTGTAATTTTGTTTTCTTTTACCCTTGTATGTAAGTAACTCATTTTTTGTACAACTGCTGTATTTAAGTTTTGTAACATTATCATCACTTTGTTATTAAGTATGTAGCCCCTTGTTTCGTTTTACTCTGTTCGTGGGCTTTCTTCATTGCTTTTCGTCTTGTCCTGCCGGTGTCGACACATCTTGTCCATAGTAAATTTTCTGACTTTTATCTACATTGTTCCTCAATTACTCTCTTCTAATTTGTTCTCCCTATTTCAATCAACCTCACCCTATCTCTCAAGTTCCCCCTCCATCTCACTCTCTCCCTCCCACCTTGTAGTCCCCCCTCCGCTCTCCTTCAAACCTCCTCGCTTTTACTTTCCTTTGATTATCCATTTCAGTATTCCGTGCCCTGCAATATACGAACTGCCATTTAACCACCGGCTTCACTACGAGACTGTCGCGCAATCACTAATTAATATTTTCACCAACAACTAAATTGAACTCATCCAACTAATTCCCTTTGCTCAACCGCACTACGTTACAGACCCCCATATCATCTCAAACAAGTGATCACCCATCCTTCATTACACCCGCAAACAACTTCCGTTCGGAATCCCGCTATCACACTGACGACATCTTTAACACACTAATAAAACCCTCAAGCAATGACTCATTTTCCATATGCCATTTCAACTGTCGTAGTATCACAAAATCTATGAAGAAATCACTAACGACCGGATCAACTCAACCACTCTTTCTCTACCTTAGCATTTTCAGAAACGTGGCTTACTGACACCAAAACACCACCTAAATTTAACGGCTCACACGTACAATTCCAGGACGGCTCACAGGCAAGGAAGGGTAGTTTGTTCTTTAACATAAAAACTCACCTCTCATATAAAATCATTGACACAACACCAGGACAGAATTTGGACTCACTCTTCATCGATCTCACCATTAACCCGAAAAATGACCCAAACACGTACTTCGGAGTTATGTACAGATTGCATGAACACACTATCCAAACTCTTAACAACAGCTTCGAGCAGCATCTCGCTGAACTAAATAACCCAACCGTGACGTCTATATTGTCGGTGACTTTAATATCATCTTCTCAATTATGTCCCTAATCCACACATTAATGATTTTATTAACACATCACTTGCAAACTCCCCAAAATTAACAGACCACACGAATTACGCACAACACAGGCCAGCGCTCATAGATCACATTACACCAACTCCACTGACAAGACTCCCACACCTTGAATAATATTTGTCACTGACACTACAGATAGATCACTTCCAAATATTCCTCATACATCTCTCAAGCTAAGCATGCCACAAAAACAACAACATAGAACTGTGACTACAGAGTATCCCACATTCTTACCGTTAACCTGTATACCAACACTTAATCATGGAATCATATACTCCAGAAAATGACCCTAACATGGTACAGGAACTTTGGAATGATCTCCCAGAAATCCATCACAAAATTACAACAAAATACTTCAAAAGCTTCAACTGAAAAAACATTCATCAACCAGTACAATTCCTTACTAAATTACTCCCCAAGTCCTTATTTCCCTCCTCACTTTAATTCTTTTCTCCGTTCTATCTTCACTCTTACGTGGTTTCTTCACCTGCTACCTCTTCAACCCATGCTTCCTCATTATGGCTTATAGTAAGTTCATACCGTCACAAGTAGTTGAAAAAGTCTGATCTTTCTTGTTCAATTCCCGGAATCCTGTACTTCCCGGTTAAGTGTAACGTTTAGTTTAGATTTATTGTTTGTTTTCTTGTTATTATTATTTACCTATGAATATATTATATCCTCCCTTTACTTGCCTGTCATTAATTTAATCTTTCTATGTAAATGAGTATAGTTTACTTGTATGGTTTACAGGGCCCGTACTAACTATAAGCCTATCGGGTTGTCCATACTGGTCCTAGCATATCATTTTCCGTGTACCTGCTCATCGTAGTACGTTTATAATTGATACTTTATTTACTTAGTATTATTATATAATAACTGGTGTTTACATTTGTCACTACGATATTTATGCTGATAAAGATCTTGAATCTTGAATCTCTTTGAGATATGGAAGGGGGAGGGGGGAATATTAAAGGCAATATTAGCACATTTTTTGAAGAGCGCTCCCAATTTTTCAAAAAAATTAAAGGTGCATTGGTTTTAACTGGTTGTAAAACTATACCTGTGAATGTTAAGCTGCTACAATGTTATGTGTCGCAAACGAAGGAATTTTGTAACTAGAATAATTATATTCGGGATCCAGATTAACTGCTTGACTTTGAATGAAACGGACACCTTTTAATATGAAACAGCCGGGAAATTAGCGCCATGTACGTATCTACGCTCATCTATTAGTTGTTTCATTGGTTCTGCAAGTTCAATTAGAGGTCATTTTCTGGAGGTGGCACTATTTCATCATTGGGACGGACATAAAAGTAGCATTTGCAGCTCTGCCGTTAAGGTGATAGGTAGGATCCCAATTCTAATTACAAAAATCGCTATTTATGATAAATTATCGCATTTTGTAGCATTCTCGTTCGCAGTGTGGTTTCTTAGACATTTACCAACATAGCGTGCAGAGGATATCAAATTTTGAAAATTGGGGGCGCTCTTCAAAAATGATGCTAATATGCTTTAACAGGGAAACTTTTGTAAATGTTTCACATTTCTCATGGGCAGAAAAGCAGAATGAGCAGAAAAGCGGAATGAGCAAAATGGGGGCAATAGGCAGAATGAAATGAGCATAATGACCAAAAAAGCACAACGAGCAGAAAAGCAGAATGAGCGAAAAAAGATGGGCAGAATGCAGATGAGAAGGGAAAGCACAGAATGCTTTTCCGCCTATCTTTGCTCGTTCTTTTTTTTTTTTTATGCTCATTGGTTTTCTGTTCACTCTTGCTTTTGACCCATTCTGTGAATTTTGCTTTTCTGCTCATTCTGCTTTTCTGCCCACCATTCTGACGTCATTCTATTTTTCCATTCGGTTCATTTTGAACATTCTGATTCTGATTTTTCCACCAATCGAAATCTGCTCATTCTTGCCCTTTGTGCTTCTCTGCTCATTCTGTTTATTCGCCCAATCTGTTTTCGGACTTATTTTCTCTTCTTATGCCCAGTCTGCTCCTCTGCTTCATTCTATCCAGCCTGCTTTTCTGCTCATTCTGCTTTTTGTTCATTCTGCTTATCTGAATTCATTCTGCCCCATTCGGCGTTTCTGCGTTTTTTTCGCCAACCGGTGTAGGCTTTAGCAAGTAGAAGAGTTGTACCAGTTCCTAAGTACCGTCTGATGCTGTGTGCATAGAGCCGTCTGCAGTTGCATCAAACTCATCTATTTTCGAATGCATTCAGTGTTTATGTATCGGCGATTCTATATTTCCTTAACTACGTTAAGCCACGACCGCTCGTAGAGCGGAAAACTGCTCTCTCGTCTCCTGCTCATCTATGACGTTTTGTTTACGTGCGTTTTGCGAACCGATGAGAAATCTAGCCATAACCCGCTCCTACCTTTAACATAAATCGTAAGTTTGAAGTTTCACATTTGATTTATGCCTTTCTAAGAAGGGGTGGGGGAGTTATAGTCAGGCTTGTTTTTTGTTTAATTTGTTTCGTTTTTTGATCAATTAATTCTGCATACCTGTCAATGAAGTACCCTTTTCGCCGTGTGTGGTTGTTATTTAGGGAAATCATGAATTTGTGCATCAGTGCTGGCCCTATGACTATCGGGAATGTTTAGTTAATTTCAGGAAGGAGGGCAGCACACGACCTGCTCAATTTGGGCGTTTGTGATTTCAAAACGGTAATTCATGGAATTCCCAGGCCGCCTCGGTTCCAGTGACATTACAAAATCACCTCTTAAACCTTCGTTCAATAAATCTTATCATGGTAATTTGGGAATAAACTATTGACTTTGAATTCACTGTTGCTGTTAAGTTGACACGCCCTCCCGCTGCTTAAATTTGAAGTGAGGGCGCACGTCGTTAAAATACATTTGCAAGCAGACGATGGTAGTCAAGCCTCATTCAATATAGCAACTCATCAAATTAATAAAATTAGATTGAAGCAACACAGACTACAATCAACAAACCGATTATGACTCTTTGATGTGGGCCAGTCATGACTGTTCCCGTGACCCATATACGACCATGTCTTCGTCCGTTATTCATAACTAAACATTTAAAAAAAAATAATCCCTACAGTGGAGTTGATTCTTCAGGTTTTGGAATATAAGATAAAATATAAAAAAAAATCAGGATTTTTCGATCTATCAGAGGATCGATCAGAGGGAGAGAGAGAAAGTATGAGGAGAGAAAGAGAGATAGGAGAGGAGAAAATAAAGAGAGAGAGACAGAGAGAGAGAGGTGAGAGAGGGAGAAATGGGAGGGGGAGGAGAAGAAAGGAGAAGAGAAAAGAAAAGAAAGAGAGAGTGAAAGAGAGAGAGGAGAGAGACGAGAGGCGAGAGAGAGAGAGAGAGTTTGAGAAGAGAGAACAGAGGAGTACTGGTTGTTTCGGCCAGAAGATGGCGGCCAAGAAATCGCAAATTTAGACGTCGTCATTGGTTAAACACGTAGACATGAAATCTTGACGAAAAATTATGATTATGTTTTACGTTATAAAACAATATTTAAAAACCGTTGAAGCTGGAGAAAAAACTACAGCGTAAGAGTTATTTCAGTATTTGCATGCATGAATAACGGACGAGGACGATGTCATATGGTTCATGGGAACACCCATGGCCGACCCACATCAAAACACTTAATTTGGTTTGTGGTTCGCATCTGAATTGCGCTATAACCTGTTTGGATTCGTTTGAGTGAGTTGCTATATTGAATGAGGTTTGGCCGCCATCGTCTGGTTTCGGCATAGTTTTTAATGCCCGTCCCTGCTTTTATATGGTCGTTCATCGGGGGCCATTTACCTCTAAGGCTGAAAGTGAAAGTGAAACCTCCCTTCCTACGCTATGCATATTTTAACACGATTATTGAAGTTGATAAAAGATCACATAACTATGATAATCTAAAACCATACCCCACATGTAATCAAATGCCAAACACCTACTTACCTGCACGGCAATAATGAGCGGACTGATGCTAATGGTACTGGTGGTGATTCTGATGATAATGCAATATTCATAAATAATATTAATATTCGGTTATCATCATTTACCTCATCTATTGTTCTATTAATAATAGTAATAATAATTATAATAATTAATAAAATAATAATAATAATAATAATAATAATAATAAAAACACATAAACACAAACAGTTAAAATTGACTCCAAGAAAGAGAAACCCACCCCAGGGATGAAAATAAAACGTCTAAGAATTATCTTACTTGTAGTTCATTTCATACTTATGCACGAATGTAAATTGTGTGTCAATTAATGATGGCACAGCATGAAGAGTAATATTTTAGGATCAAGTGAAAGGAGGGCCAACACCAACTATAGAAAAAGTAGGTCGAATAATGCCTGAAGTTGTGATTTTGTACAGCAATTGAATTTTTCATATAGGCCCACGGCATCGTATAGAAGAAGGCGTTATTATGTGACGCAGTACACGGAGCAGTCAATTTATTTCGGAGCCTGGATCGAATACGGTAAGTACTTCTGGGTATGATCCGTTATATTTGCTATGATGTGATGGATCCAACTCACTCGCAAAAATCCTGTACCACTCATGTCAGGGTAATTTTGTAATATGGCTCTGAAATTTCGAAACTTAAAACACGGGACTCATCAAGAATATCGAGAAGATTGAAACGAATTCAATTATGATATCTCTTTCCCATGCGCCATATTTCCAATGTTAATGGTCCAAAGAACTTAAAAAAACAATAATTGCGATAAATTTAATTAATTATAATAATTAATGCACAAATAACATAAAAAAACAATAATTGCAATAATTAAATACTTTCACTGGATGCCCTTCCAGCATCTTCCACATGGGGCGACTCCGCTGGGCTGAATGGTGATGCTCAACAGATTGAGAATTGGAATCGGTCGATCTAAGGGTTCCTTTGCAGAAGTGGGAATCCTGAAGGCTTCCAGTGGAAGCAGATCAGATTACCCCCTGTGATTTGACGGAAACTGTACCATAGACAATTAGTCAGGGGACACACGTCATCCTGTTGCAATTATTTCAGAGTTTGCCAAGTGGGTTTCACCTTCATGTGTTCAATAACACCCGAGGAATAATTCCAAACTTGTTGTCTAATTCTCAGGGGTTTTTTTTCAACTGTGAGGGCGCTTTTTCAAAATGTCCGCCTAATGACATATTTTCCAAAGAATCTCTTTATGGACATGTCCATATATGTTAAAGTGATTTTTGGTGCTAAAATTGGTCTTTGTTATTATCTATGCTTAATGCATAAATGTCACTGTAGTGTATTCTTTTTTATGGCCCTGTTTATTGGAATGGGAATGGCCCGGTAAGATTTGGAGTAGGTTGATCATCTCATTTCCTGGGACATTAACCGGTAATTCGACACATATCTTTTTCCACATGGAAACCTTAGCGGCCATAATCTAGACAATAAGCCCGCGGTGGTGGAGCGCACCATGGACTTAAAGGACACATACGTACACGTGGCCCATCCCCACACTTCAGACAAGAAAAATGCCTCGTTTTTACATCAACAGTGAGACCTTCCCGTTCAAGAACCTGCGCTCAGGGCTATCCACAGCCCAAAGGGCCTTCACAAGGATAGTTAAGGTGATTGCCAAAGCACTGCGGTGACAAGAAGTTCATCTACGTTTGCCTTACCGACTTGGCTCATCACTGCCAGCGGCCCTTCGCTTTCAAATCTGGACGACCTGCAGCCTTGTCAGCTCCCCTGGACTATCATCAACTGGGAGAAGAAGCCCTCCAACCTCCAGACCTGCCAGTTCCTGGGCTCGTCATAGAACTTCAGCAGAGGGGAGGTGTTCCCGACACCAGAGAGAACAGCTGTCATCGTCCTCTGTGCACGGGACCGCCTCGCCAGCAGAGGCTGCAAGCCAAACTGTAGTGCAGCTTCTTGGCATTACAGCCAGCTTCACAGCTGTCCTTCCCCGATAACATCACGTACGAGATACACACAGCTTCACGTTCTGTCCAAATTCAGCCCCAACGGGAGACGGATGTCGAAGGAGATGTACGTCTCTCCAAAGGTCAACCCACGCCCTCAGATGGGGATGCTGGCCTCACAACATTCAACCTGGGACGGTGCCGCTTCCACACCCACCAGACACGTCCAAGACGGGCAGAGGAGCCCAACGGGAAGGGCTGGCGATTGGCAGTGTTTTGGACTCCAGCAATTGCGAAGCATCACATCAACTTTTGGAGTGTGGGGGGTCCAGTGGCATACGGCACCCTACTCCCAAGGTCAAGGACCAGACAATCGCCTACGCTGAACAAGCTCCGGGTGTTACTTATATAACAAGCAGGGAGTTACCCACAGCCTGATATATGTGAACAGACACTCTAGTAACAGGCAATCAAGCTGCTGTATGGAGTCAGATCCACAGGATCGAGCTCAGGCAGTCCATCTCCCGGAGCAGGCCAACATTCAGCGGGTACCCTGTCGAGAAGGGGAAAAACCATATATGCCCGGACCAAGGTCAGGGCTTGTCGGTGGAATGGGCACCTTAAATCAACAGTGTGCAAGGTGGTATTCAACAGACTCCGCGGCCCTCCTGGGGAGCGGACAAGATGACGTCCGCCGGACGCAATGATTATCACCTGGGACAGGATCTCGGCATATGCGTTTCCTGATAGCAATTATACCTAGGGTGGAGAAGCGCTCGAGATCCAGCGGATGCAACATGCTAAAAGCACACACTGGCCCAGACAGATGTGGTTCCAGAAAGTACTTCCTCTCACAGTGGCAGACCGTTTTACCTCCCAGGCAGACAGCGCCAGCCAAACTGTGGTTACGGCTTCTTGGCCTTATCGCCAGCCTCACCGCAGTGCTTCTCCAATGACCCTACGCATGAGATACATACAGATTCAGGTTCTATCCAAGTTCAGCACGAAGAGAGATCACATGTCGAAGGGTATTGACGTCTCTCCAAAGGTTCACCATGCCCTCAGTGGATGCAGCCTCACAGCATTCACCCCGGGCGGTCCCTCTTCCACGCCCACCATAGACACGTCCAAGACGGGCTGGGGAGCCCACTCAGTGTCTTGGACTCAAGCCATTGCAAAGCAACACATCAACCTTTTGGAGCTGTGGGCAGTCCACCTGGCATTACGGCGCCTACTTCCCAACAAGATCAAGGACCAGACGATCACCCTATGCTGCAACAACTTATATTTTAAATTCCTTTCCTGAATCCTTGTGGTTAGACAAATGACATGGTATACTTTTCAACATGATTGAATCAATTTAAAAATTTGACCCCTGTACAAACTTTGTCTTGGCCCCCTATCCTTAAGGCACCATTTGCTGCAATTAAGAATCAGTTCAGGGGTGCATCCTGTCAGTCTGTCTACATATTTAATCACTCAAACCTTTTGTACTTGAGATGTGTTACAAATGTCTGCTAGCTCCTGGGCTACTTTGTTTCTTTTTCTATATATAATTATGATTCTTTACTTGTTATATATGAATTTAAGTGTTTTGTCACACAATTTTAAATTTGGTATAATATACTAATTGTCAATATAATTTTACCTTATGTTTAGTTTTAAGAGGTCCCCACTTCTGTGCATGCATGTTTGCACCACACTTCAGCTTTTTGATGTAAACTTACGAGTATAAACATTGTTTTCATTCAATTAAGTAATTTCCAGTGGCTTACGCTGAGAGAATGTTATGTAACTATGTAACCAACAGTTGATTAGCTTTAATCCGGGTATCGAGCAATTTCTTTCAACAACAGTTTATTCAATAATTTTGTTACTATCTAGAATTGTTTTACTGAAAGAGGAACATATAAACATATATGATATACCGATATACGAGTAATTTCAATCGGTGTTAAGCAAAATTTGGATTGCATAGTGTCTTTTTGAACCAGTTTGTAATAGACAATTGTCTTTAACTGTCTTTGTGCGACGGGCTGTCTTCGGAATAAATCGCAATATTATATTGCACTTTATTAGGGTAAATTACGGTGACGGGCTGTGTATCCACAGACACACACACACACCCGCACACACATACACACGCACATACACACACGCACACACAAACACACACACACGCACACACGCACATACAAACACACCAACAAAGGCAAAAACAATATCAACAAAATCAAAAGCAAAATTAAAAAAAAGTAAAACACACACACACACAAACACAACAAAAAGTACAAACAATAATAGCAAACGACAAAATCAAAAGCAACATTAAAAAATGTAAAACAAGAGTAACAGCACAACACATTTGTTTAACATTCATAAGTTATGAAATCTTATGATTAAAAAGAATGATAAAAATTCATAAATATCTTGCGGAGGTTATTGCCAAAAGTGAGATCAGAAGATTGAAATGCTTCTGATATGATCAAATTTCATTTGAAACTAAGAAGACACATTCTAACGAAATGGAAACGATTCATGCCTCTCTTCCCAAGAGAACTGACTTTGGTCGCTCTGTTTGCTAGTTTAAAGCCACTATCAGTTAAGGCGGTATTAGAGGTAAGATGATATAGCCTTGATCGTCATTTATATTGACTTGTCACAGTTGTCCAATTTGATCAAGACGATTTAATTACTAGTGGCAATTCAAAGTAGCTTTGAATTATATTGTTGTTTCCCGAGCAATCAGTGCACTTAATGGTATAATTAATTGATATAAACATGTAAAAGAGTTTGCAATCTTTGCTAATATTCCTCCAAATAACAATGGTACAAACTATGCAAATTCAAAAATTGGACAGCAGCTAAACGATAAAAAAAGAACTAACATATTCCTGGGTTTAAATCCCTTTCACTGTTAAATGGGATTTGGTACAATTTAGTATTTCTTTAACGAGACCATTTTCCGAACCATGTATTTTACCATGTTCACTTCTACAGGGAAATTCCGGACCTATTTTAGACTATTTACATACCACCTTGTAATTAGTTAATGAGACGTTACTTAATTTTAATTATCATATGTATTTGATAGCATAAGTCTACATAAAACCACAAAACGTCAAAAGTTACACATTAATATAAAACTATTTTTGTCACCGGCCGTCCATTTTGTGCATAAGAGGGTCAAGTTGACCCAGGCTTATATTCTCGGGTTGTCGGATTTAATTTTTTTAATTAAAAATTACAACCAAATTAATATACAAATGGGGCACATGTGGGGCACATGTGGTCCAGTGGATATGACCGCCGACTCATGATCTGAAGGTTACGGGTTCAAGCCCCGCTGTGGCAATTATGTTGTGCACTTGGGCAATGCACTTTACCTCGCTTGCTTCGTCGACCCAAGCGATATTCGGGTAGCTGTTAGGGAGAATATTACAATCTAAGTGCTGATAGCGGTTGGTGGAAAAGGCAGAAAAGCAGAATGAGCAGAAAAGCAGAATAGTAGAAAAGCAGATTTGTGGAAAAGGCAGAAAAGCAGAATAGCAGAAAAGCAGAATGGTGGAAAAGGCAGAAAAGCAGAATGGTGGAAAAGGCGGAAAAGCAGAATGGGCAGAAAAGGTAGAATGAGCAGAAAAGGCAGAATGAGCAGAAAGGCGGAAAGAGTAGAAACAGGCCGAATGAGCAAAAAGGCAGAATGGGCAGTAAAGGCAGGAAAAAAAAAAAAAAAAAAAAAAGAAATTCCGGACCTATTTTAGACTATTTACATACCACCTTGTAATTAGTTAATGAGACGTTACTTAATTTTAATTATCATATGTATTTGATAGCATAAGTCTACATAAAACCACAAAACGTCAAAAGTTACACATTAATATAAAACTATTCTTGTCACCGGCCGTCCATTTTGTGCATAAGAGGGTCAAGTTGACCCAGGCTTATATTCTCGGAAACGAGGTGTCGGATTTATTTTTTTAATTAAAAATTACAACCAAATTAATATACAAATGGGGCACATGTGGGGCAGAAAAGCAGAATGGTGGAAAAGGCAGAAAAGCAGAATGGGCAGAAAAGGTAGAATGAGCAGAAAAGGCAGAATGAGCAGAAAAGGCAGAAAGAGTAGAAACAGGCCGAATGAGCAAAAAGGCAGAATGGGCAGAAAAGGCAGGAAGAGCAGAAAAAGGCCGAATGAACAGAAAAGGCAGAATTAGCAGAGAGAAGGCAGAATGAGAGAAAAGACAGAAAAGCAGAATGGGCAGAAAAGTAGCATGAGCAGAAAAACAATGCAGAATGGGCAGAATGGTATATTTGTTTTAAATAAAAGTGAACATTTTGGATTATTTCTTGGTGGTTGCCTGTGTTTTCGTTCCTTTTGTGTTTTAATGCCTGATGCCCACTTTGATTGTAAAATCATTACTTTTTTCCATTTTGGATAAAGATAAACAATCGCGGGTTCAGGCACCATCAAAACACATAGGAGCCGGGAACCATCCAGAACCTTCGGAAACCATCCAAAAGGTCCACTTTTGGTTAAACATCATTATTTTATTCATTTTTATTTCACTTTTTAGCTGAAACGGGGTCCAGGCGCAATAGTCATTGAAATACAGTGGAACTGAAAACACTGGGAACCACGAAGAAATAATCTGGGAACCATCCAAAGTGTCCACTTTGTTTTAAAATTATGCATTCTGCTCGTTCCGCCTTTCCTGCTCATTCTGCCTTTTCTGCGCATTCTGCCTTTTCTGCGCACTCTGCCTTTACTGCGCATTCTGCCTTTTCACCTCATTCTGTTTTTCAGCTCATTCTGCTTTTCTGTCTTTTCCACCATTTTGCTTCTCTGCTCATTCTGCTATTGTGCTCTTTCCACCATTCTGCTTTTCTGCTTTTTCCACCATTCTGCTTTTCTGCTATTCTGCCTTTTCCACCATTCTGTTTTTCTGCTTTTCTGCTATTCTGCCTTTTCCACCATTCTGCTTTTCAGCTCATTCTGCTTTTCTGCCTTTTCCACCAACCGGAGCCCATAGGATTGTGCGCTTGGCCAGCTGCCAACCTAGGTGAAGAGAATTGATTGGGACGATTTGCTGATGGCAGCGTAATAATAATAGGCAACAGCGCTGTGATCTTGATGAAGTGGCGCTTTATAGAAAAGCCAGTGTATTATTATTATTATTATTAAATGGTAAGATATTGTAGGGTTTAAGTGGGACAAGCGAAAAAGTAAATATTGGGTCCCCTTTCCTCGCCTCCAGTGGCGTAACTAGGGGTGGGCGAACCAGGCTACTCGCCCACCCTTGGAAAAAAATGGGAAGAAATTTTAAAAGCAAGGGAGAAAAAGGGGAGCAATCTTCAGGCCAGGGAGAAATCTTCAGGTCCTTGCTCATCCTTGGCTAGAGGTCTAGTTACGCCATGCCCGCTACTCATGCACGTAACCATGGTGATCTGCAGATAACTATTTAAGGGTGCCCACAATCAGGTTGCAATGAAATGCACACAGTTATCGTTCTGAAAATAAATCTGGGGAATTTCATTTTCCCTTCATTTTCAAGTTTAAAGTACACACTGTTAATGAGTTATATGATGAAAATTAATACATTAAACCAAAGGCCTATTTAAAATACATTCCCACGTGAGGCAAGACATTAGTGCTCCTAATCACATTTTTGGAACCCCCATCATGAAAACGTTAATTTTTAAGCTTTTTGAATCGGTATTGTTTGGAAAATTATTGAGGATTTGAAGGACGAAACAAGTTGTTTTAGGTGGGGGGGGTGGGCTTCAAAAACTCCAAACCTCGGTTGGCTGCTTGCGGTCCATGGAGTTGAACCTTGCTTTAAAGAAATATTCACATGTTTTGAGAAGAGCCCCCCATTTTCGAAATTTTGATATTTTTGCAATAGCTATGTTGGTATTGTCTAGAAAACCACACCTCGAACGATAATCTCAAAAATGCGGTATTTATTCATAATATGAGCGATTTTTAAAATTAGAATTGGGATCCTAGATTGTACTTAACGGCAAGACTGGAAATGCTAAGTTTATGTCCGTCCCTGATGAAATAGTGCCACCTCAATAAAATGACTCTAACTTGACTTGCCTGAACAATAAAAACAACTATGAGCGTAGATGCGCTATTTCCCCGGCTATTTCATATTGGAAGTCCGTTTTCCACAGCGTTTGAATTAGATCGGGATCCCGATATTTATTTCTATTTGCAAAATTGTCCTTCGTTTGCGACACATAACAGGTGTAGGGGAGTTACCCATGTCACATGTATAGTTTAATAGCCAGTTAGCCAATGGCAGCCGTGTAAAATCTTAAAATTTTTGAAAAGTTGGGGGCGCTCTTTTAAAATGTTCTACTATTGCTTTAAAATGTTTTTGGAACAATGGAAACCTGGAAGAACCTAGAAGAACCTGGAAGAACCGGGCAGAACCAGCAAGCACACCGTTGGTTTTGGTTATTAAGCCCATTATATACGATTTGTACATTGAATCAGATGGATAGCTTATCTTTAGAGAATAAATGATTATGATTTGTTGTTTTGGCCTATCTATAGTAGGATTTTTTTTATCCTGTCAGTTCATTAAAAGTTTTTGGGGCCGTGTCGACGATCCATTCGTTTTGAGAGGTTGTATAAGACTTTATTACCCATCAGTATAAATAGAATTCATGTCATGATATCGGAATCAGATTGGCACAGTTAAAAATGTTCCCTTTCTCAAGAAGACCAATATTACAAAGCATGCACTATCATTCCAAACATAAAACTTCAACAAACTCTGAAGCATTCAAACGTACTAAAAGATCCAATAATAATATTACTCCCCAGGTTTCTTTTACGTCTCTAAGGAATACTATACTCGATTCAATCTGCTATTGCCCCCCTCCATCCGTCTGAGGTGAAAAATTCAATGATGCACAGGGACTTCTGTTAATTCCAATTTTATTGTGAGGCAATGGTAAGACCTGAAATACACTATAGTGCGTTCCATACATAATGAATTGTATTCATGGCAGGTAGTGATTTTTACATGACTGAGGTGTCCTCCAAGATAATCCGTTGTGGCACGTTCATTTGAATTCTTTAATTTCCCGGTAGACTAGGTGACTCCTCTCCGCCTTAAATTGAATGGTCCCAAAACTCCAGGGGACTAACGACTCATACTAGACAATCTGACACGTTTACATCTATTCATCTTGGTCCGAATTATATTTGACAGCTTGGTTCCATCATCAAGTAGTTTAGAGTTTGGTCACTCATAACAAAATACAAATATTTACGTGGCCTAATATCTCTCTTCACCCCGCCTCGATGTTCATGACACCTTATCCGTTCTTTGTTGACGGCAACAAAGGAATTCGATACGTTTCACTGTCTCACACTTACGTACAATCTATGCAATTGAATCTGGTTAATAAGCCGTTACATATTCGATACACAAAAATTCATGTTAAAATTGGGGTTAAAGCATCATATTCCTGTTGAACAAAGTTTTAGTTTTTCAGCTGTTATTTTTGATCTCAACACATCCCCCTCCAAATGCATTTTTGCCATCGACAATATGCGTTTTACTAGTAACCCAAAACTAAACATATTCTTAGCGATTCTGTGAATTTTTTTTAAAGAAGCTGATTTCAACTGATTTTGGTAGGTATGGGTGTCAGTATTTGCACAAAAAAAAAGTGAGTTACCGTAGGGGGTGGGGAAATTGGTTTTTCGGGACTCAAAGGTCAATAACAGGGGTCAAATTTTGAAATTGATCCAATCATGTTGAAAAGTATACCAAGTTAATAGTTTAATCATAAGGATTCCAAAAAGGTATAGTTTGTACTATCTCGGCCGAAAGTTTTGGCGTTATAGGCTAAAACAGCAAAAATCAATAAAAAAAAACTTCGGTAAGGGGTAAATGCTGACACCCATACCTACCAAAATCAGTTGAAATCAGCTTCTTTAAAAAAAATTCACAGATGAAACTTACTTTAGAGATACTATACTGGCAGGAATAAAAAATCAGACTATAATATCGTGTCATATTGGATGGGCAGTCCAATATTTTGAGTAGTGGATGTCGGCATCCACTACGATCTAAGGTTTCCTTACGTGCAACACGATGGTGTGCCTTTTTGGCGGGAATGCGGGCGTACGTTCTAAACTGTCCAAGAACAGTCAATCAGGAGGTCACGCCAACATGCGTTATTTTCTTGTACACGAGAAGACAATACGATTGCTGTGACCTCAATAGCTGGTCGAAAACGCTCTGGAAAATGTCCTGATTTGAGGTCCAAAATACCTGATTTCATTAATAAACCATGTATTATTGTATCGGAATGTCAACTACATATCTAAGTTGGTCTAATATGACGTGAAAGGATTGGGGGGTTAATTTGATGTCCAAAATACCTGAATCATTAATTAACCGTGTAAATTATTGTTTCGGAATGTTCCACTACATATACATAAGTTGTTCTAATATGACGTGAAGGGTGTTTTGGGGTTAAAAAAACAAACGAATTAAAATGAAGATTTTTAGTGTGTTGGAAAAAGCGTGGTCTCTGAAGTTATAGAAATCCCACAAAATTTTAAAGCATCCCAAATCATTAATTGAATTGTGTGCTACAAAAAAGTCTGTGTACGTGTTACTCTATCTCTTTTGAGAAAGCGAAAACCACGGAAAAGGTATAACCTTACATTTACTAGCATCATGGAATTAAATTCTCGTATGCTATAACGTGCCTGTTTTCCATCGATTGATGAACTGCAGACGTTTGCAGGCTGTGTGCAGGGAATGTGGACAATGGCAAGGTCGTTTGCCTATTGTATTTGTGAAAGCCCATGTAAATGACCCTGTCCAACAATTTTGTGTGTGAACAATAGTACTTGGGTGACCTGCCGACTAACTGAAGAAATAATGAGCCAGAGTATAGGTAGCTGCTCAAAGACAAACCTTACAAACGCACATACCTATCAGCACTTAGATTATAATATTGCCCATAATAGCTCCCCAGATTTCGCTTGAGTCGACAAAATTAAGTATCTTGCCAGGGACACAACATATTGACCACAATGGCGCTCGTACTCACGATTTAACGGTCTAATGATGCGCTTTTCCACCGGACCACACGTGTTACGTGGTTACTATTGGTTATTTTGATGTCATTAGTTTGAAGTCAATTCTTCTTATCGTGTCCAAACACAATGGTTCTCAAATATGATCCAGCCAGAGATGGGTACAACGTCTGGCTGCTTCACCGAATTCCGCAAGGTCCTTGTCTGTGCATTGTTTCTCCAGCAGTGGGCAGACCAAGAGATGTTCCATTATCTATGGTGCTGTTCCACAACCACAGGTAGTGCCCTGATCTGCTTCCAGGTAGCCCCACTTCTGCAAGGAAACCTTAGGTCAGCCAATTCTGGTTCTCAATCTGTTGAGGCATCGCCATTTAGCCCATGCTGAGTCAGTTCCAGGTAGGAGATGTTCACCAGGTTCATGCCAAAATAGATGCTACTTGGTTGGTGGCAAGTCTTTCTTTCCACAAGGCGACTCGCTTAAGCTCCATAGAGACTGTTTCAAGAGGTTGGACTTTGCTTCGGTAGGGTTATAAATGAGAATCATTTTCTTGAAATATGGGGAAGAAGGTTTAAAGATGTTTTTCTATAATTTGAAGGGTGCAGAATCAGAATTTTTGGGACCAACCTCTGTGAAATCAATTCAAAATCAAATTGTGTGTAAATGCCCACCAATACACTGGTCTCGTTATGAGGATTAAAAAGGTATAATTTGTCTAGGTTTTGACCTTTAGTTAAAAAGGTACAGTCTTAAATAAGGTTCACGGTCATCCTGGGGTAAAACTTACCCAGTGCTCCGATTTTGCTGAAACCGGTGTGAAAGCAGATATAGTCCGGTGGGAGCCATAGCCCGGGGCTCCATAGACGATAACGGAATAAAGCGTGAAACTAATGTTGCGTAAAGAGTCAACTGAATTGCCCTATTGTCCTATTGTTCACCATTGTTCCCGGACTATGAGTACGCCGGACAATGGTTACTTCTACACCGGTGTTAAATTGTTCGATTAGCCTCATGATACAATGTTTGGCATTTGGTTACGTAATTAGTGGGCAAATAAGGGTGTACATGCATGGTCTATAGGGCTCACCAGCATTTGACCTCAAAATTGTATACAGAGATGATACCCATAGCACAGAATTGAAATGCATTTTGTGCTTCAGTATTACCAGAGCAAAAATTGATACCAGTTTCAACAAAATCTGAGCATTGGATATTTTTTTACCCAGGATGACCTTGAACCTTATCAGGGTCGGAACCTAAGTAAACTATACCTTTATTTAATCCTTATAACGAGACATATACGTAGGTGTACATTTAAACACAATTTGACTTGATTCCAAATTAACCCCTGTACTCATAAAAAAAAAAAAAAAAAAAAGGTGCAGAATCAGAATTTTTGGGACCAACCTCTGTGAAATCAATTCAAAATCAAATTGTGTGTAAATGCCCACCAATACACTGGTCTCGTTATGAGGATTAAAAAGGTATAGTTTGACTAGGTTTTGACCCTTAGTTAAAAAGGTACAGTCTTAAATAAGGTTCACGGTCATCCTGGGGTAAAACTTACCCAGTGCTCCGATTTTGCTGAAACCGGTGTGAAAGCAGATATAGTGCGGTGGGAGCCATAGCCCGGGGCTCCATAGACGATAACGGAATAAAGCGTGAAACTAATGTTGCGTAAAGAGTCAACTGAATCGATTGCCCTATTGTTCACCATTGTTTCCGGACTATGAGTACGCCGGACAATGGTTACTTTTACACCGGTGTTAAATTGTTCGATTAGCCTTATGATACAATGTTTGATATTTGGTTACCTAATTAGTGGGCAAATAAGGGTGTACATTGTGAGTAAAAAAAACCCCTACATTCAGAATAAAAAATAATTAAAATAGTTAAGAATTGTTTTTTCTCAAATGTTTGTTATGGTTATAAAGAAGGATAAACAGGCTTTCAGAAAACGTTTATTTGGTGTCATTTGGACTTTGGAGAAAGAAGTTACGCCTATTTTGCTGAGAGACTTCAAAATCCTGTTTGGCCGATTTTGAGCCAAAGATGCATCGCTTACATAAAGTAAAAAAAAAAAAAAAAAAAAAAATTTTACCCCTTATTTTACAATGTTTCCGACGTGCACATTTCCCAGAGGTTGGGCCCAAAAACATAATCAAACCTTTTTCCAAGAACTTCGAGAATAGGATTCTCATTGATAACCCTACTAGAGGAGGTCTTAAAATCCACAAATTCAGCATCGATTAAATTCACTGTTAGAACAAAATTAATCAAGTTGTTTAAAATTTTAAACAAACACTGTTTACCCTGGTCATCGCTCAACCTTGTTTAAAAAATAAGCAACTTGTTTACAAATTAAACAACTTGTTTAAAGGTTTAAGCATCAGTCGTTTAAATTGTTTAAACAAGTTGTTTAATTTGACTTTTAAACAAGGTTGAGCGATGACCAGGGTAAACAGCAATTGGTTACAGATTGCGAGTTGTTTAAAAAATGTTTAAAACTTATACAACCTTGTTTAAGACAACATGGTATAACAACAAACTAAACCATGTTGTTTAAAACTTAACACTTGTTAAAACTTAAACACCGCACTTTAAAAACACCCCTTTTAAACAGCCAAAATTTTAAACAGTGGTTCTAACAGTGTTCTTTTCTTACTTAGACTCATTACCAGCAATCACTTAACTGTGGTAAAGGATATATTACTAGTTATAACAGGGTTGCTTCTTGAGTCTTGAATCAGGTCCGCAACCACCGCGCCGTTTCCATGTTTTTTTTTTTTTTTGTTGCTGTGCTTGCGTGCATCGTGGTGCTCACAAGTATTACCACAGGGGCAGTAAATCCTCAAACTGTCAAGCATGTTTCTGTCATCTGCTGCTGACGTATGACGGGCTGGAATGCCTAGAAATCCTGAAAGTTGGTTCCGTTCCTCCTTAGATGGTCGAACTCAATCCATATCAGAGGGGCTCTGTTCTGGACTATTGATGTCCAGTGCAGTACAGCCACTACATAATATTATTACTGCCCATGGTATTCAACTCTTTATATTTTACGCTGGATACACCCACCTCTACCTGACTTTCCATCCGCGTGAATCAGCCGTGAAAAGATTGAATCAGAATGGCAGACATTGGATCCAACCAACCATCACTATGGCATTCTGTCATTCATCCGTCAGCTAGGCACGGACCCAACCAAACTAGGTTTTCCCATAGACTAGCACTAAGAATGATTAACACTTAAGTGACCAAGGGGGGGGGGTTCCTAGGGACCCCCACAATTTGTTTTCGCGCTGCCGCTTTACGCGTGTGATTTGTGCGCCGAATTTTTTGTAATTGTCTGACTTGTAAATGCGCTTCTTTCCAAGCAGTACCAAAATAATACATCGGCCAAGCCGGTATGAGATCATTAGTGGGGGTCCCATGGCAACCCCCCTTGGGCACTAACGGAAGTCATTTGAGAAGATTTTTAAAAATAAAAATAAGAAGCCGAGAACCACAGCAAATTTTTTTTTGCTGATAATAATTTCACCATACCTTGTAAGTAAACAATTATTAGTAACATGAAAAATAATTAACCTTTATGTCTGAAAACAATCAATTTCATCATGTACGTTGCCAACCGTTTACTGACACCCTCTATGAAAATGACGTGTATTTTGCAACACCCGTAAAAATCCAGATTCCCTAAAACTGCTGTTTTTGTGGTACATTAAGTATTTGAGTCTTCTAGAAGAGATATCAACATAAATAAGTTTTTCAAAAGTTTGATGTCCACAAGGCTCATTTGTAATTTCCGTCTTTTTTTCCCAATTTTTCGCGTGTTTTTGAAAACATGTTTTGCCCCATTTGGTACCCAAAATAACAATCTCATTTGTATTGCGGATTTGGGGTTGTCTTATTATCCTTCACATGGTGGTAAAAAAAAAAAATAAATTCGTGCACAATTCCGTCGGGAAAGTGGTTTCCTTAGGGGGGGGCCCATGGAACCCCCCCCCCTTGGGCACCAACGTGAGTGAAAACCCCTCGGTCCCTTAAGTGTTAATTAATGTTAACAACTTATGCAAGGTTATGGGGATCTCAATAAGATCTTGGGCAATTCTAACAGTCCATGGATTATAGTCTACTATCGGTCCAAAGCTTTGTACATCCTTGAAAGAGAATTAATCAAGGTTCAGCTAGTTCAAAATGCAGCTGTTCGGCTTGGCCCTTAAAATCCGACCTACGAGAATATCTCACCATCATTTTACCAACTGCATCGGCATCCAAATAAACAGAGGGCACTTTTTAAGATTCTTGCTACTCGCCTACAAGCCTCGCATGTCAGCACCTGCTTCGTCTTCGCGCTGCCGCCAGAGTACAACACTAAACCCACCAACAATGTCCTATGGTGATCTTTCGCTTATGCAGGCACATATTTTAA